>ULGT01000027.1:137030-156549 GCA_900519025.1 Yarrowia porcina | reverse complement strand
CAGTACTTTTCCCCCAAATTTATCCTCTATTATGTGGGCACTTAGGAGAAACCAAACTCATGGGTCGCGAAAACTTGATCAGTAGTAGGATAGAAGTTGAAATAGGTATTACAAGCTTCTAATAACAACTTTCATGGGTAATCGGATGTACTTGTCAACATTTCTATGTCTCTGGTACTCCATTCCTCAGTATTCCTCTCTGTTTCATGAATGTCATACGAGACCAAAGACCAAAGTCGCGGTAGGTACGAGGCAGATATTAGAATAATAAAAGCTGAAACTAAGACATTTAAGAATCTAATGACGTTCAGTGCAGCCTATAGTAGGTGGTCAACAACATTTTCTAGATCCTAGTATGTACTTTTTCTATGTTTTGCTGTTCCACTAGTTACCCGAGGGTAAACTCGGATGTTGGAAGAACTAGGCAAGCTAGCAAATAAAAGCAGAAACGAAGCAAGGGTGGCTGTTAAGTATATTTATACATGTAAAGTCGTGAGGATCAGTACTTTTTGCTTCCCCAGATTCAGTATTCGAGCTATGATATATCTTTAGTATAGACTATGAGGTGGGGAACTTGTTCAGGGGTTAGAATAACTCGATTATTAGGAAAGAAAGGCTGAAATGAAGAAGTATGGGAGACTCATAACTGAACTTGAGTTAAAAAGATGCTATCCGGCGTTTTTGTTTTTCACTGGTATATGAACCTACCGGTACCGGTACTGATACAGCTACATTTCTCCTGCTACCAATATGGAAGACAAAACAGTGAAGTTAAGAAAAGCTAATTTTTGAGGAATGAAAGCTGAAATGAAGTAAAAAAAGAGTCTCAGAGTCTTTAGCAGCCTTACATTTGTATTACTACTGTCCATTTGTAGAAAATGCGTCTCACTGCTACATTGACCTCTTGTATTTCAGCATTATTGGGAAGAGACATCATGGGTGGGAGTTACCTGTTCAGTCGAAAAAGAAAATATACAAATAAGGGTAAAAAGTTGCCTATGGCACGTAAAATGGTCTCTACGAAAGAGCTGACTACTTGTTGTTGTCACTGGTAACTTTTACTACTGTATTTCTCTTAGTTGTGTGAGCATCAAAGATTCAGTGAAACTTGGATTTGGGATACTTTGAAGAAATGACAGAGAAAAGCGTATATTGAGTAGGATAAGCAGCCCATGATGCTTTGGAAAGCCTATAAGTAGTAACTGGCTATCTGCTGTGTTGAAATAATGTATTTGACTGTATTTATCCCAATTCAATGAACTTCGCTGATGGAGCGGCCTAAGTCGACGCATGGATAACTTGACAAATGAACTGATAATAACGGATTCAAAGTAAAAGAAGTTGTTGAGAGTGTTGGAGCGTATCTGCACCGTATTTCAGCTTACTTTTGGTAGCCAGCAGTTAGTAGAGTTCTTTAATTCATCACTCTTCTGTTAACATCACCGACAGAGCAAAATTAGTGCACTGGGATATCTCGACAGATTGAAGAAAAAAGCTGAAAAGAAGAAAGATAAAATGTTCAAAGGGTTATTTGTGACTACTTTTAGATAGTTGCATCTTATCAGCTTCTAGATATATTGATGCATTTTTCTCAGTTCAGTGAACATCAATGAGGGAAAGACATTAGGCTCCAGGATAACTCGACTAAATAGCGAATAAAAGTTGTCATAAAGCAAATGATGGACCCCAAGACAGTCTTGTAGCTACCTAGCTGCGATTTGTTAATTATACATTGCCTGACTATACTAACACGGTATGTTTCCGCACTTTTCTAGCATCAGAGGGTGAGAGCCAAAACTCAAAATCCGACATAACCCCGTTAAAGAGTACAAAAAGGTGAAGCGAAGAATAATAAAATGCCCATGACGCTTGGGTGGCTCATTTATTGCATAAAATAACTTCTTGTTGTTGTTCGTAGTGTTACTGCTACATTTCCCGCTTCTCTGTGTACATCATAGTTCGGCAGATACACATGAAGAACAGGTAAAACTTGAGATATTGAAGAATAGAAGCTGGAATGAAGAAAAGTGACAGTTTGAGAGGCTTTCAAATTGCTCTTAGAAAAAAAATAGAGCACTAATATTTGTTCCTAATAAGAAAAAGCTTGTATTTCACTCTGTTCTGGCGGCATCTCATCTGGGCCAGATGCCAGCGTAGGGAAAACTCGATAATATGAGCAATAAAAGCTGATCTGAAGTAAGAAAGAGGTTGATAAACATTCTGTAAGCCTATTTGGTACATGTTATTAGTGCTACTTCTCTGCCAGTACGTATTTCTCTTGCAAGCCCTTCACCTGCGTGGACTTCAGATAGACCGACAGGGAGTCTGGTCTGAAAACTCGAATACTTGGTAACTATAACGTCATAAGAGAAAATATAAATATTATGGGGCAATTCTGACAGTTTATAGATGCTAGTTAGCAATATCTTGATATTCTCTGATTACTTCTGTACCATTTTTATCGCTATTTGGTGATTGTCATTCATAGAGAGACAATCACAGGCACGTGGATAACGATTGATGAACGAAAAAAGTTGAGCAGGAGTGAATCAGAAGACCAGGAACACTCATCCAGACTGATTTTCACCGTCCAATACATTTGGAAGTCTCCCGTACATAACTTTTACGGTATTTCTCTCCGTTACGTTAGCATCTCACAGAGGGAGGGNGATACTTCTAGATGTCTCCTGTAGACCTCGAGTCTGTATTTTATTTGTTGTGTGTTCATCATTGCGGGTAAACAGCTGGCTCAGGGTTAAGTTGATTAACAAATCGGTACAAACTGAACTGTAAGAGATTATAAGGCATAATACTCCCATTAAAGCGGAAAGGTCTTACTGATCACTTATAATATCCGTTGTTAGGTATCGTTGCAACATTATATCGATTCAGTGAGCACCATAGGTTGAGCATAAAATCGTGGACTGACAAGCTCGGTAAATGGAAAAACAAAAGGTGAAATAGATAGTAATAAGTAGTCTCTGATGATATTGAGGCCTAATGTTATGTATTCAAGTAGCACTAATTGCCGCTAAGCTGGATCTATACTGCTTTGCTCTCTCTCCTTTCAACACCTTGAGTGTGAAAAATTTTAGGTGTAGGGATAANAATATCTTGATATTCTCTGATTACTTCTGTACCATTTTTATCGCTATTTGGTGATTGTCATTCATAGAGAGACAATCACAGGCACGTGGATAACGATTGATGAACGAAAAAAGTTGAGCAGGAGTGAATCAGAAGACCAGGAACACTCATCCAGACTGATTTTCACCGTCCAATACATTTGGAAGTCTCCCGTACATAACTTTTACGGTATTTCTCTCCGTTACGTTAGCATCTCACAGAGGGAGGGAAACTTGGGACCAGTAATATCTCGCAAAAAAGTGAGGGAAGCATACCAAACTACTTTGAGATGTTTTTAGAGGCTACGTGTAGCTTACAGACTAGTTCTTAGCCTCCTGTTATGCCCTACTACTGCTTTTCTCTGTGTTCTGTGATTATCATATGTAAGAGACAATACTAGACATCAGAGTAAGAAGACTAAGTGACGATTAAAACTAAAAACGAAGTAGAAGAAGTGACATGTAACATCTAGCTACGTAGATCAGTGAGATTTACAGCTTCTAGCAACTATCTTTCGTATATTTGAGCTACTGTCCTTACATCTGTCGGGACTATGATTTTTAGAGAGCTTCAATGCGGTGACAGCTCTTCTACGAATCAGGAAAGCTGTATTGAAGTGAAACAAAAGGTATAAAACTCTACTTATAGCACAAACCTCTTCATGTTGTCACTGATATATTACTACTGCTATGTTTGTCTCTGTTTCGTAAGCATCGTAATGAGTCGCCAAATTATGATTGAGACAACTACATAAAATGAAGAAAGAAAGCTGAATTGAAGAGATATAAGACTTTGAGGGTATTAGGACTAGCTATTAGTTGGTTACTCACCACTTTTTTTGTTGGTAGTATACAATACACTCGTATCTCGCTTGTGTCTACAACTTCCNTGTCCCTAATACGTACCATTCGCAATTTTTCCTCTGTTCTGTTCGCAACTCGGTGGGGGGAAGAAATTCAGGATAGCTTGACTATAAGGAAAGAGAAGCCTGGAATGAAGTAAAGCAAAATTCTCACAATCCTTAACAGACTATCCTATCATTACTGGCTATTTTATATCGTTGCGGGTATCTACTGTTATTGTGCGCTTCTCTCCTCTGTCAGTATCTAACATACGAGGGATAACTCGAATATTCGAGTAACCAAAGAGAAAAGCTGACACGAAGTTAGTTAAGAGAGTCATTGTAGTTGTAAAGTTTGTTAGTAGAAAATTTACCACCTCTTGTGTCTATGTTACATAGTAATATGATATTTGTCTCTATTCCAAGAACTTCATTGATTGAGTCAGAAAGTAGATATCGGGACAGGTCAACGAAATAACGAAGAAAAAAAACACCAACCAAGTAGAAAAGAACACTACATGTAGGAAAATGTACCTAGGTAGCGGCTATACTTAACATATAGACTATTCTTGCTATAATTTATATTAATTCTAATTTTTCTAATTAAATGTACATTTCCCTAAAACACCCATATCTCAACAATGTACCTTTCCATAGTAAAAACACCACTATAGGAACAATGACTTCGTTGATATGATCGCAGATGTCATGGAAACGACATGAGATCATTTATTGTGTTCTACTGTGAATATTTCCGGCTTTATCTTCTATTTTCCTATTTATGNTATAAGACTTTGAGGGTATTAGGACTAGCTATTAGTTGGTTACTCACCACTTTTTTTGTTGGTAGTATACAATACACTCGTATCTCGCTTGTGTCTACAACTTCCATGTGCGAAAATACACCTGTAGGGAATCTTGAGTTAATGGTGACCAAAGATCAAATGAACCAGAATAGAGCTTTTTAAGACAGTCACCAAGTTTTGGTTGGGCTATTTGATACCTTCATTTGTTGCTAAAATCTACAACTGGCATATTGAGNGGGGACCCACGCTTTCTGTTGCACCCTTTTAGTTTGCTAAAACTCATAATTTTTCGAAATTTCGAAAACTGACCATTTTGCCTGATCCATGGCCAGGAAAATTTGCCAAAACCACCAAAATCTGACTTGCTGACTAAGCAAGATTTTGTGAAATAACGGGCTTACAGCTTTCTAATCCATCGTAGAGGAGACTTCAGAGTAGTGCGAGTAGGGATATGTCGTTAGTTCCCAGTTTTGATGTCGTCTTTGTGATTTTTTCCTCCAATGAAAACACGAAAAAAATATTTCACCCCTGATTTGGCACTTTTCAGTTTTTTTTTATTTTGAGATTTTTAGAAAAGCTTATTTCATCAAAAGTGACCAAGTTGTGGGAAGTTGAGAAAAAAAATAAAAAAGTCGCATGTCTGGGAAGTCACATATAGCTAGTTCAAACTGCTTCCCCTGAGCTCCTGAGTAGTAATCCGCTGTTTGTTTTCAGCTTTTCAATTTATTTCGATAGTTATAAGGGTATGAAGTTGGCAAAATGGTATGTTACTGGTATCGTTGTCATAGCCTCAATATTCATCATAGAGACTATCTGGTGGTACTGCATTACTCAGGGTGTCAATATCTACCGCACCATCTGCTTGATTAATTTGGTTCTAGCCTCTGAGCAGAGATGCGGCTGTTTGTAACATTGCAAAAACTGGTTTTTGTTCAAACAGCCTCAAAAAAGTCCAAACCTGATTAGCAAAGTCAGATTGGAGATGGTGCGGGTCGGGGCTATCCAAATCTACCAGTTTGATGTGCAGTGGAGCCATATTCCCCGTTTTCGGTTTTTTTTCTCGTTTTTCTCTGACTCGTCTGACTTTGTGTCTTTAGCCCCAGTTTTTAAGGTTTAAGCTTTTTCTTATCAATATTTTCGGATTATTCCCAAAAAGCCTGAAACTCACCTTTTCTGAAAATGGGTGGTGGAAATGGAGTGGTTGCAGCTTCCCTACTGGAAAAACAAGTGACCCACCTTACTATGCGGAGCTTGCTGATTACAAATATGCCGTTGGTTCTCCTGTAGAAGCAAAAATGACGGTTATGCAAGATTCTCGTTCAGCTCAAAAGTGCCAAAAATCAATAATTTTATGGGGTGTGGTCAGGCAAATTTTGGGAATTTTGAAATTTTTTAAATAATGCAGTTAGAGGCTCCAGATAGATTTCACCGGGATCATTGGAGATGTAGGACCTCAGTGATATAACTGATGTACTCGTAGCACCAGTGTGTGGCTTTCTAGAGACATTTCAAAACAACAATTTTGATTACTAATCAAAATTGGGCGGCTATAAATCTATGATTGGACTTGAAAAGGCTCTTTAAAATTTGTTTTCCGTCATCAACATGTCTGAGGCTTTCTCCCTGATATATTTTTCATGCCTTTGTTCGAACTTTTTATTGCATGTTATTTATGTGGTGAGTTTGGAGCAGTGAGTTTGGATAATGCGATGAACCAAACCTTGAGGGTTGGGGTTGTAAAAATGGAGAAAAACAGATCGGAAATAAATCGGAAATAATTCAGAAATAAATGGAATCAAATCAGAAATAAATCAAAAATAAATGGGAAATAAATCAGGTGATTCACTGATTTGAGCAATATCTGTTATTGTATACCAAAGACTGACTCTTAAGCATGCCGCACTACAGTAGTCGTAACTGTTGGCATGTAAGAAACAAGTACTGTAACACCATTGAAAATTAATCGGAGAGTGCTACTTTGAATATCAATGTGAATTCTTAAAGACGTTTTACTTGCTGAGGCTCCATTGTGGCACTTGTTAACTCAGATCTGCGCCACATGTGCCACTACGAGCTGCATTCTTCATGCACTTGGGCTCAGCAACACACAGCATTCCATCAACCAATAAATCATCGCTAGAAACAGCAATATAACTTGAAAGGGACTCATTTGACGTCACCCAAGATGATCTGGCCTTTTCTGTGACGGCTCTCTTTATATTTCCGTTTTTTTCGGCCACAAACTCTGTCATGGCATAGTCCTTCCATTTTGATGTTGCAACAGCATCAAAATGAGCTCGGCATATTTACTTGTAAGGGATGTTAACGGGATCTGAAGATGAAGAAACAGCACGAGGCAGCTGGCATTACAAGTACTTGTAACAGCCCGACCTCTCCCGACCTCTACTTGTACTTGTAACAGCTTTTGGCTGTTGATTTCATGAACACTATGAATGCAGAGCCCTCGATGAGCCCCTGACTCCGTTGCCACATTTACAAAGGAAAATAATAATCTACTGCACTCACGAAAAACTATTACAAGTACCGGTAGCGCTACAGCAAATAAGATGTCACCTTTTTACATTCTATTAAGCAGTATTGTACTTGCACTTCGTCTTCTCGGGTAACTCACTTTGAGTGTTGTTGGAAGAGGTGGATACAGATCACGTGAATGATGGACTGAGAGAGACCCAAAGGTGGAGACTTTGAACAATTGAATAATATTATAAAAATTGACAGCAATATCTTTCCCCACCTAAATCCGACAACGTGTGGCAAAAATCGCAGTTTGTGACTAGTTAAACGACCGCATTTCAAGCAACTACGAAGAGAATGATACCAAAATGATCATCAAGACATAATGCATTCAGTGATGGTATGATCATCCTGATATCATCTATTTTGGACCAAAAATTCCGACATTCTAATAGTGTCCACATGTGGCAAAACCTTACACGTTCAGAAGTCCATGACTGCACTAAAACTTACACACGAGATACTTGGCACAGAAATATGCAATGTGTACCACCAAGATGAGAACCACCTCCACATTGTATTCATTTACCATACCGGTACCATCTGATGATGAACTCCGCGTGGAGTGCATCACCGTGATACATTTCCTTCCAAAAAGGGAAGTGCAAGCGAGCAACAAATCTCCTGATGTTAAATGTAATTGAGTATGTGTGAAATGAATTAACCTTATTTTCAACACCTGACTTGCTGCCAATGTATAGATACTTCCTTGTTGTCGTTTCACTGGTCACACAGGTTTCCTGATATCTTGTGTTTCACCATCCTTCTACAGAAAGTTTTCATTTTACTACCACGTATGCAGTCATCACCAATGTAATGTAACTGGAAAAGGACTTGCGTCAAGACCTATCTGATACTGGTCTACTGCCAAAACATTCTTTATTCCCTATAATTATCATTTTGTATTGATTTTGCAAGACTCATTGGTTATACTGTTATCTAATATGCAGTATTATATAACTATGTAACCATACAAGGGTATTGCCCCCTTATTCATTACAAGAATAAGGGGGGGCAGTTAAGGTAGAGTCCCTGGGGGACGTCTTTACGCCAAACGTGCACATAAAATTGGCGGTATCATCATGAGAAGTTCATTTTAGTACTCTGCACTGCTGGATATATCCATACGACACTTTTATTCACCTCAAAACTGAGTCTCACGCGAAGCATACGCTTCACTCTACGTTTCATGACTCCAATTCGAACTTCAAACCCACCCAACATCAGCATTAGACCTGTCAGGACAGAATAAAAAACACAGGCAGAGTCGTAGTGGCCAGGGCTTTCCAGTAGAGCCTTTAATCGGACCCTAATCCTCAGTTTTTCGAAAATTCAAAATTTTGCCATTCATCTGACCCACCATCAGGAAAATTCTGAGAAAATGACCAAATCTCTCTTGCTGACTAATCAAACTTTTTGTATATAACGGGTTTAGAACATCGAGAGTGATCATATACGAATATTTGGAGAGAGGCGAGCCGGAATATACCAGTTTTCTTTACTTCCATCAATGTCTTTCTGGTTTTTTCTTCCAACAAAGTCGCGAAAAAAATATTTTACCCCTGATTCGGCACTTTTCGGTTTTTTTTATTTTTGAGAATTCCAAAAAAGCTTATTTCGCCAAAAGTGCCCAAGTTCTGTGAAGTTGAGAAAAAAAATAAAAAAGTCGCATGTTTGGAATATGATAGAAACCTAGTGGAAACTGCCCCTTTCAAATCCAGGAGTAATAATCCTCTGTCAGTTACTCGATTTACAATTTATTACAGAAGTTATCATGATTTGAAAGTGGCTATATTGCAAGTGTCTAGAATCGATATCATAGTCTCAATATGCGCTTTAGAAAGAGAAAAACTTTACTTATATACTCGCACAGACAGCCCATATCTTTTCATATACTTACTTAGTCCATCACCGCTCTCTGAGCGGAATTGTGGCTGTTGGTATCTTTGGACAAACTTGTTCTATAGCAAACAGACGAAATACATCCCAAATTGAATTTTGGATGCCATGTTCATGATGGTGAGGGTCGGGGCTGTCTAAATATACTAGTCTCTAATGTTCTAGCGCCGTATTACCCGTTTTCGGTTTTTTTTCTCGTTTTCCTCCAGCTTGCCCGACTTTGTGTCTTTGGCCAGAATTTTTAAGGTTTAGGCTTTTTCTTATCTCGAATTTTTATTTTTTCCCAAAAAGGCTGAAACACCACTTTTCTCAAAGTGGGTAGTTGGAATGAGGTGTTGTACAGGTTTTATCACGAGAGTAAGTTCATCATATTGATATTTGAAACATCCTGATTACAAGTGTGCTCTTTGTTTTCTTATAACAGTATTATTGATGGAGATACAAATTTCATGTTCAGCTCAAAAGGGTCAAAAATTGCAATTTTCATGGGGTGTGGGTCAGACAAATTTTGGGATTTTCCAAATTTTGGGAATAATAGTGCTAGAGGCACAGAGCAAGCTCGATCAGATACACCGCGGCATATATACTTTAATGGTATGGCTGGTGTCTTCTTTGCTCCATTATGTGGCCTCAGGGAAGCTTTTCTCCGCAGTGATTTTGCTTACTAATCAGGTTTGGGAAGCATTTTGTAGTTGATTAGGCCTGAAAAAAATCTTCAAAAGATGTTTATACTCATCAGCGCGGTTGAAGCTTTCGCCCTGATATGTTTTTCTCCTCTTTCTTTGAAATTTTTGATACACGTCATCTATGCACTGACTTATGATAGGCGATGACCGAGACTTTGGGTTGAGAATTTTGGAAAGTTAGAAAATGCTAAAATTAATACGAACGATTTAGTACAGTACAGTAACATGCTTTTAAGTGTTGGCTATTTTAATGGGAACCGTAAGAAGCTCGAGAGGGTTTTATCAGTCCTCAGTAAAAAATACTGGTACCGGTTTGGCGATCATTAATCTCTTATTTCTGCTTCTAGAGTGATTCAAATCTAGCAGTAAACTAAGGGGTAAAATCGGAAATTTGATGAATAAAAGTTGAAATGATATACAGAAAAGTTATTGGGACGTCTGTAAGCATATGGTATGCTATATTTCAGTTGTTTTTGCAGTTGATACATGTTCTTGCTATCTCAGTCGCTTCTCTGTACGTAGGTACCATTCATGAAGACAAACCATGGGCTGAAGTAATTCGAGGAATTGAAAGTAAAAAGCTGAAATTAGGCTGTATGAAAGACCCATGAGGTTGTCACGGTCTCATAATACGTATAAAGCAGCCTCTTGCTGCTGCTGATTATCGTTAATACGTTTGGACGCTCTGTTATATCTGTATACTTACTTGGGGGACATATATACGGCATATTGTTAGGTCGGTGAAACAACGGGAAAGTCAGTAATTGAGGTGAGAAAAGTAACTCAAGATCTTTAAATGTTTACGAAGGATCACTGTGTATTACCTTAGTAGTCTTTGGTATCTTTTTTGCTTGCATTGGCTCTGTTCTGTAAACATCAGGATGAGATACCGAAATCAGGTTAGGGAAATTTGAGAAATAGAGATATAAATTTTGCAAAAAATTACAAGAAAAAGTCAATAATGTTCTTCTTGGGCTAATGAATAAGATAAGTTAGTTCTTTCATATCTGAGATATATATTTCGACAGTATGCTCATGCTGTGTATGTATCACCTGTGGAGGCCGATACCATGATTCGAAGATTAGACATATGAAGAATTTAAGCTAAAAATGAGTACAATGAAGAGTCCAAGAGGTAACTTAGAGCTAACGGTAAATGTTAAATCACTTCTTCTCGATCTCAGCAGGTTTTAAATATTTACATTTTAGATATGTTCGTTCTGGATGTTCTGCCAATAACGTAAATGTGGAATAAAAGCCAACACCAGGCAATATAAGGCGATTGGGGCAGCTCATCAAACTGAATAGCACGCTTTACAACTTTTAATGTGACTGGGGGTTCACAAGAGCTTTAGTTTCTCCTTCTGTGACCTCCATGGTGAAGGGTATAATGGGTACTTTGAAGAACTCTTTTTATGAAGCAAAAAAAGGTACAAGTGAAGTATAAAAAAATCCCAGGGTGTTTAATTGCGCCACATGGTGTTACTGGTCTTACTTTTGTTGCTGATTTCAACTTTTCTTGGTATATTTCTCACTTTACTATGGGTTGATGAAATTGTGAAACCCAACCGAAACGTAATGCGATCAAGTGGCGAAGAAAAACTGAAATCAAGTAGAAGAAGATTTTCAGAAAGTTTTAAGAGCCACTATAGTGCTGTAATCAAAGTGTTTGTGTATGTAGGTATGTTTGGTGCTTCTTTTCCTCAGTTCTGGTCCTACTGATGGTAGTGACAGATGTGCAGGTCTTGTAGAACATGAATACTAGATACAAGAAAGTTGAAATGAAGAAATACGAAGAGCTAAACTGTTCTAGACAGCTAGAAGTAGGTGACAAACAACTTATTATGGTCAGTGAACTCAATAATGCTACATTTCTCACTGTTTTGAGATTACCAATATATGAAGAAAAAACCAGGTTCAGGGACAAGATGTTTTTTGAATGAACAAACCTGAAAATGGTGCATTACAACTGCTCTTGTGTGTTTAAAGTCCTATTAGGGTGCGATAGACAGCTTTTGGAAACAGTCAGTGAGTCTATCGGTTATAATTACCTGTTGTAAGTATCCCGAATGAAGAGACAATTACTACGGGCAAAGATTCTCGATATTGAAAAGGTAATAAGCTGAAATGCACCATTACATAAGTTTCAGAAGGGTACTTTGTGCCTGCTAGTAGCGGAATGATTACTCATAGTGTCTTTAGTAGGTTATATTTCTAAATTTCTCTCTCTCCTGCCAGCAGCATAACAGAGAGAAAATGCATGCGCGAGAAAAACTTCATACAAGGGCAAGTAATAGTGCAAATGAAGTAAAACCAATGTGAAAAATGTTCAATAGATTGTGTATCACACAATTAGATAGGTTTTAGCTTTTCTGGTATTCACCACTATTGTATATTTGTCTTTGTTGTCCTAGATTTTTGAGATAAAAATGTTGGTAAGGGAATAACTCGAATATTGGATGATTCAAAGCTGTAATAAAGCAGTAGAAGAAGTTAGGGACATCTGTCTAGTAGATGGACTAGCTCTGGATACTTTCGGGTATGGTCAGTTGTTTTTATCGTTCAATATGTCTTCTTTGGGTATCAGAGATGAAGAAACCAATAATGTAGCATGATATAATCGGATAAATAGAGTAAGAAAAGATGGCATGCAGAAAGAAGAAACGCTAGTGACTCTACTGACAGCCGCCTAATGCTGTTTTCAGCTTCATGGTGCCCCTGGCCCGCATTACTGCTATGTTTACCCCGTGCTGTGCACGTCACTGACTTGGACAAGCTACAGGTGTAGGGACAATTCGAGTACCGAACGAAAAAAAGTTGAACAAAAGCATATAAACGGCCAAAGGGGGTTTTCCAAGCTAGCACTGAGCTATTAAACATTACTATTTGCTACTGATACGTCTTGTGATTTTATTTTTCTCTGATATGTGAGCATGATTGAAGGTTACTTGTAGCAGGGGATAAATTTTTGCGAGAAGTAATAGAAAAAAGTTGAAATCAAGTAAAGGGACAGTCTATAAATACGATCAGTAGCTACTAGTATGGAACTATGTAGCTTTGATGTCTCTATATGTATTCATACTGTATTTATCGTTGTTCTGTTAGCTGCCTTGATGGAGAGACAATGACAAAAGTACTGTGTCTTCAATATACCTTTATGGCAGAATAGAGTGATTAATCACATAGCTGGATCTGGGTATGGCTTGTTTTGAAACATCCATTCTGCTTTTATTTTTAACTTGACAATTTAATGTCTACGTTTCTTACTTTATCTACGATGCTGCAGAACAGGTATAGATGTGGGTCCCTTCATCGATGCCCGATTACCTAACTGAGAAAAGTACTGTATAGGGAGGTCACAGTATTAATAGCAAGTACTCATGAAGCTACCAGAAGATGACAGAAATATCATCATCTCTTTTCACAGATTATATTCCACTTTTATTGAATGTCTGAGTGTGTCTTTGTTCTAATTACATCAATGATAGTGGCAGAACAGGGCAATGTCGAGCACGATAACATACTCAAGACAAGAGAAAGATGTTTAGTTTTACGATGATAGTCCACTGACTGCCAATTCTTTCTTTTTTCACTTCTATTCAAGCCTTATTGATCTTCATTCCTTAGCCTTATACCTAGATTTTATTGTTCCTGTTTCCCTTTGTAAAGGACAGAGGGTTACGTCGCAGTGGTGTCGTCCAGCTATAATAAGAAGTTTCACTTGTTACGCCACAGGTGTAAAAATGTCATGGCTCCTTCATCTTACTTTGATTCAACTTTCCTCTGTCAATAACTCGAGTCATGCCAGAGCCCAGAGTTTATTCGTCTCAACTTACAGAGCACGAATAAATCAGTATTGCAGCCATGAAAAAGATACAAAATACAAACAAACAGCTTCTAGTGTCTATGTTACTCCTATTTAGTCTTTTTTCTGGCTCAGTTTTAACTTTTTTCTTCAATTTATCAACATACCCTAAGGTCTGAGTTTTGTCTTCGCTTACATGACAGAAAGAAGCACAACAATGTTAGGGAATGACGACCATGTGAAGATGTATTGCCATAAAGAGATTCTGACAAGGCAACATGTATAAACTGTATATTTCTTATTCTGCCTCTTCTTCTATCTCTTTCATGCCTGTGGTTTTCAGTCCTCTCTTCTCGGTTTTAGAATGTAAGAAGACTGTAGTATATACTGCTTTTCTGCATGCCAGAGACAAAAAGAGATAGCCAGAATCTCTTCTCTGTTTTTTCTGAGTACTATGGACGTTTTAAATCTCTTCATTTCAACTTGTTGTGATTAAATAAACGACATATATCTACGAATGATATCAGTCTCCCCATGAACGATACCAAAAGAGGTTAATGTAGTGTAAATTGGTAAAAAGTGCAATCAAAGTGTTTGAGTCGCATTATATAACCTTTAATAACATTCTCAGCACTTCATTTTACTCCATTTCAACTTTTCTCTATCATCTATTCGAGTCATGCGATGTCCACACTGGCCTCAGGTTGAGATATTTACAGAAATGAGCAAATCAAAGTGGAAAAGTCAACCAGTTATATCAATGGATGACCAGACGTATTAGTGGACATCCTAAAGTGGTCCGGTAGTTCTGTACTACTTTGTTTTACCTAGATCCGCTAGTTTATCTACCAGCTCACGTAACTGAGATATATACAAGGATGAGAATTACGAGCTAACAAAGAGAGGCATTCAGTAACATAGTAGTAGCCTTATGGAACGCTATGATCCAGTTTGTGTACTTATTTTCAAGTTATTCCCAGTGGAAATCGACTTATCTCAAGTTATGTATCTAATTTCTCCTCCGTGCCTACAAATATAGGCTGTTAGAGCTAAATACCTACCATTGAAACATAAAAAGTAGTCAAACATACTCCAAATAATGTCATGCCGTGTCTGGTATATTATAAGACTTTGTTTTCCTTTTATTTTATTCACTTATCGGTATGCCTGGTTTGTTCGTTATTGTTGGTATTCACACAATCGAGGGAAATACGGTAATAGAAACACCCAAACACATCCCGAAGTTCTTGAATGCGTGCTAATAGATCAAAAAGGAGAGATTCGCAGGTTGATCTACTTGATTTCAACTTTTTGTTAATTATTATTCGAGTTGTCCTGATACTCATATCTTATCTCCACCCTAGAAGATGACGGAAATGTAGAAATCACCGAATTGATAGATAAGATAAACAAAGATAAGTAATAGGCAGCATCGATATAGCATATAGGATGTAACTAGCCGCTTGAATAACTTCTTATTACCTTTTTGCCTGCCTGTTGCCAATATCTCAACGGGTGAATGTCATCCCTCCAATTAGGTGGTGACAGAACAGGGTCTAATTCTGACGTAAAACAAAATTGGGACGGGAAAGGGGCAAAACACGTACTAGAGTCTACTGCTAGTTATAGAGCCCTCATCTTTTTGAATTTCAACTATCACCTTTCAATTGATCGAGATATACTTATTGCGACTTTAGTTTCATTCTTGCTGCTTACACAGCAGTGAGTAATATCGTTGATATATAATCTAGAGACCTGAAAAGTGGTCAGATAGCCTTCAGTAGCCATGGTGACTGCACCTATCTACTGGTTTTACTTCCTTGTAACTTTTATCGTTCAATGAGGACTTACGCGCCCCTGCCTGATTTTACTTCTCAACATTGATGCTAAAAGAATGGGGAAGCTCGAAGCAGTATTGTTGTCAGGGACACCAGGAAGTCGGAAATGACTCTCAATAAGCCTTATAAAGAATTGTTGAGCTTTTATATTTATCCATTTGGTCTGACTATGCCCATTTTCTCATGCTACACCAAACCTGTGGGTTGCAGCTCCGAATGCTGCCAACAGACAAGAGGGAAATGTAGCAAAAAACATGCTTGATGTATCAAAAAGTAGCGGTCAGTGTATGAGTAGCTCACAAAACATCTGGACATCTTATTAATACTTCATTTCATCTGTCTCCTTCAGATAGCTAAGTTATCCTTACGCCAACATTCTTATCTACATCAGAACTGAGAGAAAGGAGTAAGAATAAAGCAGTAATGCATAATTTAGTCACAAGAACTGTAATTCTCGGTGATTATAGCTGAATGAATGTCCTGAGAGTTTTATTTCACGTCACATCATATTTTCTTTGCCATCTCACCGAGTTGTTCGTAGACAATAGTTTGTCTCTCCATCTTAGTGCGGATAAACCAGGAAAATACTTGGAAATGATATATATTAATATAATAATGAGCAGTGATGTATTTATTACTAGCTAGGAAGTAAATTAGACTCTGAGCCTCTTAGATTTCTTCGTTTCATTTTTTATTCTTCGATTAACCGGGCTTTGAAAGGATTTCGTCCATTGCCAATAATGATGTTTGCAAAATTGAACTAAAACGATCATTGTTTAATCACAGACATGTATAAGAAGTTCTTTATATATCAGTAAGACAGATAACGTGTTATTTATCATATCTTGTACTTCTTGACATCTAATTTTCTGTATTTAGTCAAGCTGTCCTAACCCATGATTCTTGATTTTTACAAAGGGGCTGTAAATATACCTGTAATTCTTATTTAAGACCATAGAAAGAGCACCAGGGAACAGTAGTAGCCTCAATAGCTATAGAAAGAGTTCTCGTTTACCCACGTCTATTTTTATCCGCTATGTATCCTAAGCCTGCCTTGCGCCCCCTACAATAAGCCCACAGAATAGGGATGTGTACGGTATTAGAAAGTATTTCAGACATAAAAGGTTCCCAGTTGTCTCTTGGTACCTTAAAAAGCGTCCCAAGCAAGACCATAAGCTCGAAAGCAGCTTTTCTCCGACATCTATTCAACTTATCAGAGCTTCAAGCTTTAGTGCCTTTCTTTGGTGACTTGACAACTGAGATAAATGCAGCTAAAAAATGTTCCAGTGACAGTTAGACATATCCATTCGCATAAAACACACTGGATACATGCACTCAGCAATTAATGTACTTCATTTCCACTTTTTTTGTTGTCTAATCGAGTTCTCCCTATGGCTACAATCTGTCTGATACAATGACCCTCACAGAACAGAGCGAAAGGGGGTAGTAGGGAAGATAAAACCTGTAGAAGCGGACAAATGTCTACTGATATATTTTGAAAATGTTAGTGGTGTCTTATACCTAATCAGATCACTTTATAATCGTCAATTACTCAAATTATACCAAACCGGTACTTTGGCACATCCAGGATTCCCATAGAGCAGCAAGAAATGTAAAAGGAAAACATGGCCCTCTCTGAAACCAGCGAAATCATTGGAACTGCAGAGGAATCTGCACTAAACTGATCAACAGTTACTGGCGACAGCGCTTAAATATTACTGAATAAATGATTATGTATGTATATCCACAACACCAGAAAACCGCCAGAAGTACCTGATAGGCCAGATAGTTATTCCCGTACATTTAACTGTCTTCAGTCTTGCATTAATTCATCATAAACAGTATATGGTTATTTCCCACACAACATTTTGACTCTAGCAATGATGTTAACAGGAAAGAGATATAGGGAGTATTAGTGAATAGCAGCAACTGAAAGAGGTAATCAGTCACACAAGTGCTACAGAAAGGTTCCAGATGTGTTGAGTCACCTGATTTCAAATTTCTCTTGTCGTCATACCGACATCCCCAGGTGCACTCTGTCTACATTGAGTTGCGAACTGAGCTAAGAGATGTACAGTAAAGAAACTTACTAGGGACATGTAATAAGGGCTAGTTACTCACAAATAGTCAAAAGTATCGTCTTTAACTTTCTACATTCCTTCAATTTCAATTGAATCGCTCAAAAATTCAGCTGTACATGTGGATGATTTTTGTCTCGCCAATAATGGTGCAGACAGCAGAGGTATATCTAAAAATGATACGTTAAAAAGGGAACTGGAAGTGATATAAGAGCAGAATGAGTGCTTCATAATACTTCATTTCAGCTTTTATCTCGTATTTCATCGCGTTTTCTAGGTCCTGAGCTTAGCCTCTCAGTGACTGAATTAATATTGATACTCGCTGAAAAAGAGTAAAAAGGCAGTATATATGGGGAAAAAATCGGGGCAACAGCTATTTGACCACAGGAAAAATAGCCTGCCTTAAAGGGTATATGACAAATATATTTCTTCATACGATCTAGCAACTCACAACTATCGGGGTTACACGCGACTAGTGTATCTGTCTCATCTACGATTGTCGCATACCAGAACACAAGCTGTAGAGCATATTAGAAAAAATAGGTGGTAGACAATCAGCTTCAAATAGACCTTGATCACCTCTTGCGTCTTGTATTTTTCTTCATTTCAGCTTTCATATGTGTATCATGCCAATTTTACTACATGTAGCCATGGTTTTTGACTCTACGATCATACTGTCCACGAAATTGTGGAAATGTAGTAATAAAGAGTATAGAAGATATTTGAAAGTTGCAGTATTGCAAGAAAGGTCATCATATTAATTCAAGAACTTTAGTTTACTTCATTTCAACTTTTTTATGTTGTTTTCTCCAGGCAGCTTTGGCTGTGGGTTTTCCTCTCAATGACCGATGTTTAGAAATATAGGTACTGGTACCGGTACCAGTAATGTGCGGCATTATTATGAACCAGTGATAGAAATATATAAGTTAGAAGTGTAAATTACTAGAAATGATGTCTATAAAATTCTCTTTTACTTTGTAGCATCGTTTCTTCACTTTTTCCGCACCTAAATAATGTCTTTCACCATTGAAGGCGTAGAGAAGAGAGGAATACGGTTGTCATAAGTATCAGAAACAGCAATAATACGCGACTAGACTGGTATTTGACACCAAAAAAGGGTACAGTTCTCTTACGTTTCTTCAATTCAACTTTTCTCTGTGAACACAGGCTCTCCCAACCCAGGGCGTTTGTCTCGCGCACATGAGTTTGACCAGAGATTGATAAACTTGGCAATAGGAAGTAGATATGGCAACCAATAGGTGAAACACTCTGTAGATATATACTGAGCGTCTTTTCGCAAGTAATTTCCTTTTCTATCTGTTATTTCACGAACTTCCACTACGTGTCCATCGTGTCCCTCCATCAATCAGGTTACAGAATTGTGATATTTGGAAAGTAATACGTATAGGGCTACAAGAAGTACTTGGTTGAATATCACCTGAGTCTAAGAAAGCTATGAACACTTTGAATCACTGGATTTCAACTTTTCTCTGTCAATTATTTGAATCCTCGGAATTACTAGTAATGGTCTCTTAGTGGTGCTAACACCACACTACCGGTACGGTACCCTCTTTTGCCACTGTCTTGCGGTTTTTCTTTAAATATTTTTTATGCAGCAATTCTGTTATTCCTTAGTCCATTTTGGGTCATTGGCCTTGTGCACTGAACAGCTGTGGCCAAAAACAGGAAAGTCCAGTTTTAAACTTGCAACGGCTTTTTTTTTTCGTGAGGAAAGGAGCAAAATATTATGATATTACTAAGGATTTTCTTGACTAAGGTTCATGGCTGAACGAACACGTTCAGTAAGCCGGCGATTAGAGAGTCGCGTGCGTGTCCGTTCATAACGATGCAGAGGGCAATGTTAAAGCATTGCAATGCTTCCTCTCAGCTGATACAATGTATGAA
>ULGT01000027.1:11337-136152 GCA_900519025.1 Yarrowia porcina | reverse complement strand
GCTGTGGCCAAAAACAGGAAAGTCCAGTTTTAAACTTGCAACGGCTTTTTTTTTTCGTGAGGAAAGGAGCAAAATATTATGATATTACTAAGGATTTTCTTGACTAAGGTTCATGGCTGAACGAACACGTTCAGTAAGCCGGCGATTAGAGAGTCGCGTGCGTGTCCGTTCATAACGATGCAGAGGGCAATGTTAAAGCATTGCAATGCTTCCTCTCAGCTGATACAATGTATGAATTACGAATAACTGGCTAAAAGTTCTTGGTCATTATTTTCACAGAAAAAAATAATAAATGAAATTGCACGAAGTTGCATATTTTCCCCCCTATTGGGATTCTGTGAACCCAAAAAATCCGCAGGACAGTGGCAAAAGAGGGTACTAGTACCAGGTACCGTTACTGTGAGAAACGGCATAACCTGATACCAATGATAATAGAAGCTAATAATCAGTCTACCGGTACTAGAGTATCTATGATACTCATTACAATAAAATTATTCACTTATTTATAGTTATCATTTCTCAATTACTCAGTTATCCAATTCATATTCCTGAAGGTGAAGACAGAAAAGAGGTTAAAGTGACAGAGACAGTAGAGGTATAAAATACGTAGAAAATGTGGTGGTTATGGGATTTTTTTTGATGTACTAGAGTCTAAATGGTCTTTGGCAACTTGTTTTCTGTTGTTTTTTACAAATTAATCGACATTCCTGTATAACAGAGATGGAAGATACTACAAGTACTTACTAGTAAAGCAATAGAGCTTCCCAGGGCTCTCATATCTCTTCACTACAGCTTTTCCCCTTGATATATTACTTTATATCAATTGTAATGTTAGCCTCTCACGTTGGAGGCTTACATAACAGAGAGATGTCCTATCGAAAAACGTAGTAGAATCAGGTTTAACCTGACTATTACGTACTATTAGCTATAACAAAAATTATCTGCCTTTTATTAATTTTCGCATCAATATTTATTCATCAACTAATCGAGTTCTGCCTGGCCTAGGTTTCGTCTCGCAATCGTACATGATCATAACAGGAGGACTGAAACGTAAGTCTGCACAGGAAGAGTAGAGAACAGAGACAGTAGCTGGCATATTTGTGTCTAGGCAAACACATCTAACAACTTCTTATACCACATTCCAGCTTTTATCGATCATAAGATCGAGCTCCCCATTCGCAAAACCTCTCGTATTGTCGATCCACGCAGAAGAGAGAGGAACAAGACCGTAAAATATTTTAAATACATGCAGAACGTAATCTTTATCACTCAATGGTATATGTGAAACACTCTAGGCACTATATTTCCCATCGTTTCAGCTTTTCAGCCTCATTTATCGAGTTTAATCTACGCCCGTACATTGTCTCTCCATGAACTTCACAGAAATGGAAGATGTGAAAGGATAGATTACACTAGGAGAACGGAGAGATACTCTGTTTGCTAGATGTGGCTAGAATTATTATTGTGAGCCTCTCTAGTTACTCAATTTCAGCTTTTGCTTCTCAGGATATCGTGTTATATATGTGAAGGGTGTTAATCAAATCACAATACCTACAGAATGGGGTAGATAGAACAGTAATATGTATCAATGGCAACTGAAGATGATTAATTGCACTTCAAAGCCAGATACAACTTCATAAATACTCTGTGTTATTCCATCCGGCTTTCTTTGCCATTTAATTGAGATATTCATACATGAGCATTTTGTCTTAGAATCGAAGTATCAGACTGAATAGAGAAATATACCAAAGTAATGACAACCAAATATGAATAAATAGTCAACTCTTTAGTATCGGTTGTAAATAGTACTTAGGGCTCCTTATTCCTCTTCATTTCAACTTTTCTCTCTCTATTTACCGAGCTACCCTGGACCATGAATGTTGTCGCTCCTACTTGTACTGCGCATAGATCTAAGGTAGATTTTATTGTGCAGTGTATAAGTAGTAGCTACGGAAAAAGATGATTAACAGTACAGTCGCAACTTGATTGTTGTCTAGAAAGCTTCATCTTACTTTCTTTCAGCTTTTTATTGAAGTTATTGAAGTTTCGCCAGATTCTGATTTCCGCTCATTTACTGTGATGCTGTCCGAAGTGAAGCAACTGTAATAATGTGAAGTAATAAGGAGTAAAAATAGTTTCAGAACTATTCAACAGGTATACTAAACATTCAAATTCCTTTTACTGCTTCATTACGGCTTTCTATTCGCTAACAAAGCATTTTATACCTATGATTGTCTTTACCCAAAATATTGATGAACACATGCCAGAGAGGAATACACCAGAAATGTAATTAAGAGTCAGCTAAGAGTGCGCCCCTGTCTAGTATAGATTATAAAGAGTGTTAATAGCCTGTTATTTCTGTTGCTTTCATATTATTCTCAACTTTTCCAGCTTATCCCAACCAGCGGATTTGTTCGCACCAACAAGGTGCACACTGACCAGAGGTTTCCCGGCTGCAAAATTAAAATATTATACCCAAAGGCAATGAGTTGTAAAAACCCCTGTTCATTTCTTATTTTCTCATGCCTTACTTCTTTGTTTATTCAAGTTTTCCCTACGACAACATTACTTCTCCCTAATATGACGCTGACGGAATAGAGATAAATATAGCAATATTTAGTGCCAGCAGTAGAGTCAAGCAGAGCACCACTGTACTTAGATCTAAACGTTTTAAACGTCCTGAGCTTTTAATAGCATTATATTTCATGTTTTATTTGCTATTTTACGAGTTCTGCCTACGCGTGGACGCCCGTAATAAGCTGAAGACAGAAGAGAGCGAAATAGCGGAATGAAACACAGTGTGGCTAAGGAGAGATAATTAGATATATGACAACAAGTACCAATTTTTTCTCCAGTCTCTTATGTTACTTCATTTCTGCTTTTTTATATCACAATATCAACTTGTAACTCTGATGTAAGTTGATCAATACCATCCACAACATAACGATGTTCCCGGTACAAAAGAAAATATGTTCGTATAGCATATCTCCCAATGGAACGTAATGATCGTCTTATCGTACTTCATTACAGGTTCCTGTTCATTTCGTCATGTTAGCGCAGTACTTGTACTTAGGCTTCCTTTCAATCGCTGATGCATCCAAAAGGGAGAAATATACAGCAATATTGAATGCTACGAGCTGATAGAGACTGATATCTCCTAGCGGGTAGCTGACTACAGAGCATATGTACTCCTTCTCATTTACATTTCAACTTTTTATAGGCATTTAAGCAAGTTATTCTCACACGGTGCAGCCCCACATAATACCAGCCAAAACCAGGGAAACAAAATGGAGGAATAACGTACAGAAGATGTTAAGAGTAAGACTACCGGTGGTGTAGGACCTTTAAGCTATGGTTTATTGTATGATTCTTATATTACTCTATTTATGCTTTGATTCTTCAATTTATCTAGCATTTCGAAACATCGAATGGGTGTCCCACAAGGAAGCTTACAATCTAGAGAAGAATGTAGTGAAAACAGTTAACAAAGACCTCCATAAGTTGTCATTTCAATTCAAAGGTTACTCTTACAATGTGAAGTTATAATCAATTGAATGTAATAGAAAAAAAAAAAACTAGATAACTGTAGCGCAAAAATACTGAATAACCTGTTTTTAGTGACTTGAATAACTTATTCACATCTGTTCAATATCAATTTAGCTAACTATCTATCACAGCCAATGATATTTTTTTTCATACATACTGTTTCCACATAATACAGGGCCCGTCTACATATGGAGAAGTAATATTCTGCAACACACCCGAAAGAGAGTGGAAACAATCCTATACTTGTAGCTAAAAACAAGATTGTCTATGCTTACAAGTACGTGCAAGTAGCCTGTTTCTCTGAAAATACTTTGGGTAGTATTATGAGTCTTGTCGGATTTATTTTGAGCAGCTCCACAGTCATTGACCTAAGGGTGGAGGTTGAATACGGCTATTCAATTCTTTCATCGTGTCATATAGAAAGGCAAAATGTTGATGTTGGGAAAAGAATCCGAAGTGACAAATAAAAGCTGAAACTAATGAGGAGAAGGAGTCCTTGAAAGCTAATCAGCTGTAATTGTTAGAAATGTCAACTTATAACAAGCACTAATGGTGTACTAGAGCTGCAACCTCTCCATATGTCAGTATCTTTATTATCAGGAGAGAGCATAGAGGTGGGGAAATCTCGTTAAGTGGAAGAGAACGCATTAATGAAGTAGAATAAAGGATAAATAATGTTTAAAAAGCGTTCCTTAAGCCATTTATCCCTTTGAATTGTCGCCAATTTTTCAATACTGCTAGATTTCCATGTTCTATAGCCATTCTTGACGGGAAAGGCAAAACACAGGATCTGAGAAAAATTGACAGATTAAAGGGGAAAAGCTGAAAGTGAGTACAATAAAGAAAGAGACTCAGGTGGCTTATGCAAGAGGGTAATTCGAGACCCTTTTTTTGTCGTTTTATTCGTTACTACGGTACATATCCCTTTTCTGTATGCGCCGTAGTTGAGATCAGAACTTAGGGTCTGCCGTTACTCGTATTTGTGACATATAATGGCAAATTCAATTGAGACAAGGCTTTGAAAACGTATATTGCAGTCTCTCTGTATGAGTTACCACTATCTTCTTTAGTTGGTTTCGACCACTGTTGCATATACCTCTGCTCCTTAGGCTGTCGAAGCAGAGGCACGATCTATAAATAAGGATACCTCGATAAATATACGAAATTACTTTTGGGTGCCGCTTGTCAATATTAATGATGTATCTCTCATCGTTCTATACGACAGGAATCTGGAGAAGTCTCATGTACTTGTAGGGGTGTATCGATATGAACAAAAAAAGATGAGTAATATAACAAGTATCATGAAGTTCGTTAAGCTATGATGTACTACCTGTCAGCTTTTTCTGTTCAGCTTAAAGGTTTAAACTGCTTCATTGACCTCTTCTGCGAGCACAATAAATTGAGTTTAATTCATGGAACGGTAGAACTTGATAAATAGATGAATAAAACGTGAAATAATAACTACTTGGAGGCCAACTGAGCTTATCAAGGTCACATGTACTTCTATGAGAGCTAGTTGTTACCACTGGGCTGAAAGCCCTTATATTTTCTCACTTCAACACCTTTTATGTGGAGGCAAGGTGGTTGCATACTTGTAGGGCTAGCTCGAATGATGGAGGTATAAAAGCTGGAATTAGGTAAAATAAAGGGTACAGTCTGTTTATTCGGTTATTCCTGTACGGCTGGCAGCTTTTTTTTAGCAACAATTATGTATCAGTGGTACATTTTCTCGTGCTGTGGCAATCAAATGGGTCCACAATTAAAATTGGTCTTGTGCAACTCGAGTATTAGAGGATGGCAGGGTCAAGAGAAGATAAATAAGAGTCTGGTGACGTTTCTAACTTCTTGTAGTAAGTATTTGATAGCCCCTGGATATTCCTGGTCTCCAGAGCTACATTTGTTCTCTCTGTTCAGTGAGCTTCAATGATAGTGAAATGAAATCAAGGGGAGATATGTCAATTATTCGATAAAAGTATAAAAGAGGTGAAATAGATAGACTGGGACGTTCAAATAGCTAACAATACGTAGAGGGCTACTCTTTTTGGGCTGCAGTACATTTCAACCCTTTATTTGTCTCATCTGCAAAAATCTGAGGTTGAACTGAAACCCTAAGAGAACTCGCTTAACGAATGGAGAAAGCTGAATGAAGTAGGGTATTGATGTTTCGAGGTGCTTAGCAAGCCATTACTAGTGCGATATCTATCTTTTATTTATACCAAGAACATAGTAATCCTTCCCTCTACTTGTTTTCTGTGGGGATCAGGTAAAAAACAAATGCTAGGACTAGCGAAATTCGATAAAAGGAAAAACAAATAGTGAGAGAACGATAAAAAGAGACTTTTGTTGTTAATCGGGACTAACAGTAAGAGTTTCAGCACCGTAAATTGCTATTGGTATATTGTCAATAGCTCTTTTATCGTGTATGTCGATATCACACCATGGATGAGGAGACAGAATGCAGGTGTAGAGAGAACTTGAATATATGAAGAGAAAAGCTGAAGCAAGTAACAAAAGAGGCTACAAATGAGATTAGAATGGCTTAGGATCCCAGCCACCTATAGAGAGGTGTTAGAGATATTGCTATCCCAAATCCCTGTTATGTATCATCGGCTCATCAAAAATTCTGGCTCAAACATTAGTCGGTAAATAACGATTTAAATTGGAAATTGAAAATAATAACCAACTAACGAGGTTCATTTATTCAATATTTTGCCAAGGGTTAATATCTTTGCAGCTTGAACTATATTACTGCTACTTTTACCTCTCCTCTGTGAACATCATAATTTAGAGAATAATCACAGCTGGTATAGGTCGACAACCTGAGGAACAAGACGTGAAATGAAGGGATATAGGAACGTCCAAGTGTCTCTTACAGCTACTGTATTAGGTGAAAGTTGGATACTTCTTCTTTTTACCTGAATGATCATCTATAGCATTTTGCTCGTGTCTGTCAACATTTTGAAGTGACACAACATGCAGGCGTAGTGATAACTCGGATAAAGAACGGAAAAAGTTGAAATAGAGTATAATAAGATGTTCATAACATTAAATAATGCTCATTATATATGGCAGACAACTTCTTTTGGCAATTAGTGTATTGTTAAGCTTCGTTTTACCTCTTCTGTAAACACAAAGGGGAGAGATGAACACCATGGGTGTGGATAACTCAATATAATACAAAAAAAAGTTATTAAGAGGTAAAAAAATGGCTATTAACAGCTCCAAAGACTGCTAGTAGGTGGTTTTCTGCTTATTCATGTCTCAGATAGTGTTTGAAAGGAATCCCTTCCTGCTTTTTAGTCATCTCAAAGGAGGGACTCAAGGCACGATTAGTTTATCATGATAAATAGAGGAATAACAGCTGAAATGAAGATAACACAGTAGCAATCACGGTTATTGACAGCTACTAGCTGCAACTAGACAATGTTATTTGACTCTAGCAAGCAATTATTCTATACTTTTTCCTGTTCTGCAAGTAACTTGTGTTGAAATGAGAGCTCCTCATTTCCAGAGGGACATCCGTCCATGCTGATGCAGAATGCTCTGTGCGGACCCTCATAAGGGTGTGTAGACTCCTCTGACGAGTATCTCTGTTGAGATAGGAGTCTGGGTATCGGAACGCCCTCCAGTGAAGTGATGTGTAAGTCGTTAATGTATTTGTATATAAAGTTTCCATTATATTCAACAACTTGGACTAAGAGAAACATCCGCGTGTAGCTCTCGAAAGGGGAGGGAAAAAATATCAAACAAGGTAATGCGAAGTGCCCCGGACACTCATCAAGCTAGCATAGTGCTACTCGCTACTTATTGATAGTGCTGTTATCAATGAATGCTGTGTATCACTCTTCTCTGTCAACATCACTGATCAAAGCTACAAAAAGGGTCATGTATTAACTCGAAAGCTAGCTGGAAAGAGGTACATTGAAGAAATAAGAACGGTCCGTAAAATCCTTGCATGTCCAAGGACTGGGTTTAGAACTCCTTTTTCTCACTGAAGGTATAGTAAGTAATTCTATGGACTCCCTATATGTCATTTGCCATGAAGTATGGGTTGGGCCCAGCGGTTGGTATAACTAAATAGTACTGAAAAACACAGAAGTCATGTATGAGAAGGCACTCATAGGAGTGATTAATTCGTGGTACTGGTAGTACTGTTATCATCTTCATGATATCTCTGGAATATGTCTTCACTACTTCATTTCTCTTTATTATGTGAGAATATGATGCAGACTGTTGACAGACGATTGGGAATTCGATTTACGTATCAAAGATACAGTGAGATGGTCCAATAAAGTAGCTAGTAGCATGTTGCACACTTTCTACTGTGATAATACTAGCTTCTGTGTGTTGTGATCGAATGGGGGAGTCACAATTCTCTTTGTTGAGTGAACGTGAGGTAGGGTAGAAACTGTGTGGAGTTGATTTGTTTTTATTGGCACATGAAAAATTGAAACCAACAAAGAGGAAGCTTACTGCAAGCTCCCATAGGTCAGAAAAGTCTGATTTACAGCTTGTCTTTGTGGCTGTCACTTTTTATTGTATTCATTTACTCACATATATTACCATGCAAGGTTGAGGAGCAAAGCTGAAGAGGGAGATATCAATGAAAAAAAGCTGAAATGGACAAGGTTGTAAATTAGGTAATCTTCTTAACGAGAAATAGTAAGTATCTGACTTTTTTACAGATGCTTTTGGTGTTTCGTACTGTATTCTCTGTTCCTTGAGAAACAGGAAAAGACGAAACCTAAGCGCTGGGATAACTTGATTAAACAACTAATGAAAGATTAAGCAAGGTAGTGAATGGAATCTAAAACCACATTGTAGCTAACCTCTTGCCTTTGATAAAAATTTCCCGTCTCTGATCCAAAATACAACGGTATATTACTTCATGTCTCTGAGCATCGAGGGATGAGAGCCAAACTCAGAATATGAGATGACTAGATCAAAGAGCAAAGAAAGATAAAAGGTTGTACTATATAGTACTTAAGCCATTTAGGTGGCAAGTATAATGTCAAATATCACTTCTGATCGCTGTTGGTAGTCATCACAACTACACCTGACGCACCTCTGTGAGCACCACAATAGGAGACCAATGTTCAAGACAAGTATGACTCGATATTCTGTTGAATTAAAGCAGAAATCAACAAAATAAAAGATATCTGTGTTGAATTGCTGCTTTCAGTAGCCCAAATAACACTAGAATATGTTTTTAGTAGGTTCTAATCATATATGTATTGCTGTTCTGTCAGTGGCTAGTAATACTTGAATATTGAAATAGCAAAAGCTGAAATGAAGTTTGGGAAGTACAAGTAGCTCAGGACGTACAATGAAACGTTAACTATATCCCGGCCTACATTTAGCCGCCGTGTATACTATCAAACGGTTTTCTCATTAATGTGTGCATCAGATAGACCGACAAAACTGGTTTGGTGTAAATCAAGTAAACGACACTGAAAACCTGAAATGAAAGGATATAAGACGCTAGCAACGTTCTTTACAGCAGGTTGATGCTATATTCGAACTTCAATGTCCTTCTAGATTATCTCCATGGCTTTTTGATCGCTGTATGGTGAGGGTGATCGAGAGACAAAATTCTAGAAATTGGAAATTGAATAATTAGCGAAGACAATTCGAAATAAAGTATAACAAAGGCTAATTGCACATGCGATAGTGCTACCGGTACTGTAGTGATCATCTTAGGTTGACTCTGGTGCTATTTTTACTACTGTACATTTCCCCCAGATGGAAGCATCTTACCTGTGACTTGAGATATCTTTGAATTAATGAAAAAAGATGAGACGAAGTATGAAGTGGTTCTCAGCTCAATCTTGAGGAATTAATTTAATTAACAGATCTCAAATTGCTTTAACTAGTATGTACTAATGCTGTTAGTATCTCAATTCCGCGATCTGCCCCGATGGAGACATTATGCACTGATACTGTCCTAGACCTATTATACCGCTTTATTTCAGCTTTTAATCGTTGAGTATGCGGAATCTCTATCCCTGATTTCACTTGTCATACTTCACCACAGCTTATTTCTTCAGATATTCGATTTTTCTCTATGGCATAAGTTTATCATTCAACGATGTTGGCAGAAATGAGAGATATACAACGGTACGAGATATCACCAGCAGTAAGAGGTTATCAATTGCACCAAGTTAGCCTAATGGACGTCTCTAGTTTTTATCTTATCCCATTTGAGCTTTTTTCCCGTTTAATCGAGATATTCCTGCTACTGTAATTTGTCACTACTTGTACTAGTACATTAAGTCAAGAACATAACAGAGACAAATGTACCAATGAAACAGCCTCTATGTTCTGAGAGCTTTATCTTGCTTGAATTCAACTTTTCTCTGCTAACAATCGGAGTCCTGCCATAGCGCGGTACCCGCCCCACGACTTACATGATAGGGATAGATACAATACAATAGTAAAGCAAACCAGGAACAAGGAGGAGTAAGTTGGTATCTACTATTAGCTGTAATCAACATATTTACCCTATTTTTTATCTCAATATCAACTTTTATTCCACAATTTATTTAACTGTCATTATTGTAATTACATTTAGACGGTTGTTTTGAACTCTTCTACTGCTTCATTTCAACTTTTCTTCATCACTTACTCTTCTTACCCTTGTATTCACATTGGCTCTCCATGTATGCACATTATGTTCCAGAGATGAGAACAACATTAGCGTATACTACTGTAGGGACACCAATATGTGGTCTACTGGCTACAGTTAGTTTTCAGTAACGTCTTAAGACCCTTTTTTTGCTTCATTTCAACTTTCTTAGGTCATGAGTTCAACACCGTACAAGTAATAATAAGCAGTGGCGACCACCAAAAGATGTGCATCATATAAACCGCTTGGTTGAATACTCCTGGCTTCATTATCTACTCCAGTTCAACTTTTTTTTTCGTTATTTGAATCGATATCTCAACGCCTGAATTAATCTCTCAATAATGACGCTCACCACGCAGGGTGAAAAATGTTGTTAACGTAGCCAATAACCGGCATACTACAAGTACCGGTACCGGTAGCTATAAAGCTATAATGCATCTTAAGAATAAAAAGCATCTCTTTCTCATACTCTCAAGACTCTCTTACAATGTACAGTAAGGATCCGTACCAGTCCCAAGTTTCGACCGCCCCTGGTAGGAAAAAATTGCCCAAAGTGGTTTTTGGGTTCTGACGGGGTAAATTAAAGAGAGAGAGTGCACAAAAAATTACCAATTTGGGTGGATAGAGTAGCTGGAAATCACATCAAAATACTGTACAGTAGTCTAAACTCCGTTGGTTTTGTGTATTCAGCATCACCTTTGAGGTTTTTCTGCATAGCTTAAAAAAACAGCGATTTCTTTGTAAAAAAAACACCCGGGACACCAGGTAATTCCATGGGGATGAACTGGTCTGGATCAGTAAATGTTCTATACAGTATTCAAGCTAGGCTCACACGCTATTTTCATCAGAGTTCTCAGCATATGATGGGTTTTGATCATACAAGTGAGCAATAATCACTGCGAGAGTGCAACAAAGTCCAGAGAGACTGGAAGAGGGGCGTATGTAGGCTGAGTATCGTTTTGGAGAATTCGGTTGAACAGGTGGTTAATGGGTGTGATGCAGGGCGATATCTGCCTGTCTCATTGTCGGGGAGTGGTGTAGGAGGCTTACGGCACGTCTGAAGAGTGGATGGGACAGATGGCAGCTGCTGTTCAGATTATCGCGTGTGTAACACAGAAACGATGGTCAAATGCCAGACGTGAGATATACACCAGTAGTGGGCTCTGGAGAGTCACGATGAAAGATATCTGGGAATGGGGACTTGGGCTACCGTTGCATCAACTCGTGGGTGCCAGGTAGACTTTTAATTTCATAGTCGACTGTCGTGGATGTGGGAAAGAGAGATGTACAAAGGCAATAAAAAAAACATTGAACAATAGATTGAAAACAAAAACTTGACAAAAGATATTAACAGGAAAAACTTGAAAAAACAAAATTAATCAAAATTGACAAAAACAAAATTGACAAAAAAATTACAAAAAAAAAAGTGACAAAAAAAACTGACAAAAAAAAACTGACAAAAAAAAATTACAAAAAAAAATTTTACAAAAAAAAAAAATTACAAAACAAAAAAAATTACAAAAAAAAAAATTACAAAAAACAAAAATTACAAAAAAAAAAAAAACTGACAAAAAAAAATTACAAAATCAAATTGACAAAATCAAATTGACAAAAACAAATTGACAAAAAAAAATTGACAAAAAAAAATTACGAAATGAAATCACAATTTCCAAAATACATTGAAGAATATTCCAGTACAAGTACAGAAACATACAAAAAAAAGACGATCTGCAAAAATTGTTCAAAATAAAGCGCAAAGCAACGTATATACTACCAAAGAGAAGAACAATATGATTTCAACACGATACCAATATTGAATCATGGAAGTTTGGAAAAACAGAAAACGATACTAAACACCCATCCAAATTGACATCGAGGGCTTCTTCGTTGCTGTTAAACATTAATCCGTATAACTTCATATGTTTTGCACGCTCACAAGAAAAATAATGCCTAATGTATATAAGCATACCTCAATATGCAGCTCAACCTCCATGTCATGTAGTAGCGAAAATACATCTTAACAATATAATATACATACACAACTTGTACTAACCAGTTGAGTCCAGTCTTAAATTGATGCGTTAACGGTTCTTGATGCCTAAAAGTATATTATGATGAGCCCTAAACACTCCTAAAGCGCTTTCTTACTTTCGAAAATGTTCATACAGCATAACAAGTTTAAAATTTTGAGCTCGAAATCCATTTATTATGCCAAAAGTAGCAACATATATCCTCCAGGCTGGGATTCAATGGCATAATTGTAACATACGACTTACAGCAGAAGACTTCAATTTCTACGGGTATCGTCAGGAGTCTTAACATGATGAGTGACTATGGGGTAGCCACCTATCATGACTCTAAGCCATTGATATGGCGAGGTGCAAAATAAATAATTAATTGCTGCCTTAGCTCCTCAATAATAGAACAAAACACCATCTTATGAATGTTCAACTCTGTTATATATGTGTCTAAATTTTTCTGCAGCGAAAAAACTGCAGGCTTTTTGCAACATCTTGCTTGTTTCGGCACTACTCTAAAGTTTTGAGTGACGTATTTTAGATTCCTTATGCTAAACAGCCATATCAAATTGAAGTAAGAATAGATGTAGATGTGATGATATTCAACAATCTTTCGCCCAAGGTTGCCATCACTCCCACCGTATGCTCGCGGATTGCTTAGACATAGGGTAGGGTGTCCTTTTTGGACATATAATAGATCTAGAATTATGGTAAAAGAATTTGGCTGTTAAATATGCCTTGTGAAAGTTTGCTGTACCTCCCTGGCTTTCATCTAGAAAGGTATTTTGGTACTATTTTCAATTGCTGAGTGATGTACCTTGTAATGTTTTATTCACTGTTATATGTGTTCGTCTTCGTTTTCTAACACGTTCTATGGCTTTCAGCCTTATTTTAGGTTGTTTTTGCTAATTTCGAATTTCTTGCCGTTTAATTTAGTACATTTTCTGTTTGGCCCATAATTTCTCTTTCGTTTTCGCGGTTACTTGTTTTTGGCTGTTTTTTTTTTTTTTCTGTTTTTTCCTGGTTTTTTTTTTCTGTTTTTTTTTTCGGGGTTGTCTTTTTTTTTCGTGCTTCTGTTTGTGTTTTTGTTTTTTTCGTGGTGGGATTTTTTTTTTCTGGTTGGATTTTTTTTTTCTTTCGTGCTACGTTTTTTTTTATTCTTAAGATGCATAAAAAAAAATATAAAAAAAACAGAACCACGAAGAAAAAACAACGAAAAAAAAAAGGGAAAACGAAAAAAAAAAAACGTAGCACGATTCAACTGTTTTCGGCGTTTTTTATTTTTTATTCTTAAGATGAGTTGGAAAATGGATGGATGACTTATGTAACCTAACCCTAACTTCGCACTACGGTGGATTGTACTTGAGTCGAGAAAAAGATGAAAAGTAGAGAAAAACGGTACTTCATTGCTTTTCGTCACGCGTACCACCGAAATTAATTCATGTGTTTCATTGCCTTAACCGGATTAGAGTTTGGTGCTGTAAATCATAAGAGCTGAGGGAAAAATTGATAACAAAAATACTTGACATTAAGTACAAGCATGTAGTTGCACCTCACTTCTATCATGTTCCATCATACACTTGTAACTATTGTCAGGATCAGCATGATGCAAGTACTTATACTTGTACATATACTTGTACTTGTACTTGTAAATAGGCAGCAAGTGCTTGTTGACTTGTACATTCTATTTGACATACATATGCCGGTGTAGATGTGTACTTGTTGATGTGTATGTACATACTTTGTACTGTACCTACCATGGTACAAGTAGACTGCTGGACAAGCCAATGGCTTGTACAAGTACAAGAACTTCCAGGTACCCTCTTCAGCGTGAGCTGTTGGGGTGTGCTCATTTCAACGGCTGAAAAATGGTCGTTTCGTGTGGTAAGGCTGTTCTTGTTCAATCGAAACCCAAATGCTACCTCAGTCCAGGCAGGCACATTTCCACAGCTATAATGCATCTTAAGAATAAAAAAAAGCTCTGATGCAGTTTGATGTATACTGCGGACCCCACGGCTCGCACTGAAGACGCCACAGTACTTGTTGTATGTGGTACTTGTAACTGATCGAGCCACTCCAATCGTCATTCAGTTCACCTTGGGACACGCGGTCTTCATCGTGGGGCTCGTCGTCGTCGGGGAATTGTGACTAGAGGCTATGTACTTGGACTGGTCACATCCGTCCAGCAAAGGTCAAAGGGCTCCGATGTATGCTGACCTTGAGCTTCTCGGCAACTTTACACTAGGGAGTGGGTGGAGGTAGAAAGCGATGTCGTTGTCGAAGAGAAACCTGGACATGACACAGCCCCGAGCATCATGCTGTTGCCTTTCTTTTCTACGTGCGGTTTGACGACAGAGGAGGGGCCGAGGGACTGTCTCAATCTGGGTCATCAAGGCAGCGTAGACGACGAACAAGTTGAGAAACTCCTGAGAACCTGGCACTGACGTTGCTGGCGATGGCCGAGCGAAGAACTCAGGAAAACTCTGCGCAGCAGTCTCAATTCGAATATATCAGTTAATCAGCTCAATGGACCCTGGGCCAATGAGTCGTCAAGGTACTTCGTAGCCGGGAAGGTGTTCCACCCATCCAGTCCTGGCCTCGTGAATAATCGCATGCCCGTCACGCATCCTGAACGGTACCAGTCCCACGTAACCACCTACAACACCCTATCGATTGACCGTTGGTGTACACATCTAAGGGACTAAAAATGTGCTGAAGTATACCGGTAGTTTGTTCCGGGAATGATCTCCAAGTTCATGACTGACCGTGTCCTGATTCTTGTCACGCTAGATGATTTGACTCTCAGCACTTCACTGCTGTGGGGCAGAAAGAGATCGAGTCAGTAGCTAGCTCCATACACATCCTATATCTGGATTTACAAGAGTATGTACCGGGTACAAGTATAAGAAATGAGTGCATCAGGTAGTCATGCAACTGGAAATTACTTGTACAAGTATTGTACAGTACTTTCAACAACCAAAGGTAGTTATCGTACTTTTGACGATCTAGTTGTATTGCAATTCATTCGTTCCCAAGAAAAAACCAGTCATTTAGGTCACAGAGTCGAGACTTTCTCGAAAGTGGGGACGTATAAACCTCATTATGTACATACATACATACAGTATGTACGGAGTAATTAGCAGTACACGATACAAGCACAACTGGTACGGGTACCGGTACATCTCCGTACCAGCACTGATACATACCGATACCAACACATTATGCGTGGACCTAAGAGGATGAAAAATAGGGGCGCGATAGCTTGCGAGTATCGTAGGACAGTATGTAAAATAGATACAATGCATAAACGTATGTACGACTTCGTACGATGGGTACAGTATGAGCAAGTATCGATAACGTAGGTGAGTGGCATTTTACCCGCCCAGTATCTGAAGATACCGCACATACATAATGTATCTTTTGATAGTTGTGCAAATATGGTGTGGAGGGGTAATAATACACACTCGTACGAGTACAGAGTATGTACACGATACAAACCACACCAGATGTCTACTGTACTGGTAATTACAGTATGTACGAAGTACAGTACCGGTACCGGTATGTACGGTACTCGTACCTGGTACTACAAGGACATACTGAATTACTGGTATCATATTATGTTTGTACGGATACATACGATTATTGTGTGCGCTGTTCTGTACACTATGTACTGCTTGGTCGGTAATCATCGGATTTTGTCGTGTGGGGTTAACCTCTCAAAAATGCCCTGATTGGTTGGAAACAGATGTTAGGGCCCTCCCAACTAAGCAACGCAAGTGTCATCCTGCAAAAACTCAAATAATGAGTTGCGGGTGATTCCGGATTGTTTCCTCCTCCCGAAGAGGGTCCGAAATATGAAGACTTTTTCTCGTGTCAATACCGAATTGATTGCCGGAGCGTAGGATGGACCCACAAATACGTAGAAACCCCCGTATGCAAAACTAAACGCACTATTAGCAATGCCAAATGCACTATCCACACCCCGGATTTGATGCAGTCGGCAATGTGTGGAGATTTGGCTCCAGACCATTGGTAACTCACATCATGTAACTGGGGCTAATGTGGACTATGAACTTGCCCTGATGTTTTAAAAATAGCAGGTAGTAGTGATCAGATGCTGCCATAATTAATATTTTTTCATCAATCGACTGCGATTTTGAGAATAGACTGTCCGACACGAATTGGAACTGTTTCGGCTATGGGATTATAGTTGCCGAGAACCTCGGGGTTAGCTCGGCCAGACTCAACGTCGCAGGTTTAAGCTCAGCGCTGTATTTAAATACTACTCGTAGCTGGCCTCTTTCAAAATCTTCACCAGTCTATTACAGGTAAAAATGTCGTCCATTCGAACCATTGCCCGATCTCTGCCTATTGGAAGCCGAATCTGCCAGCAGGGTGCCCTGAAGGCGTCCACAGTTCGGCCCATCGCCATGAGAGCCTACTCTACTCGGCCTCCCGTCACCCACTTCTCGGAAGAGGAGGAGATGTTTCGAGACATGGTCAGCAAGTTCGCTGACGAGGTGATTGCACCCAAGGTCCGTGAGATGGATGAGGCCGAGCAGATGGACAAGGCCATCATCCAGGACATGTTCGATAATGGTCTCATGGGTATTGAGACTCCCGAGCAGTTTGGCGGTGCTGGCGCCAACTTCACCTCTGCCATTATTGTGGTCGAGGAACTTGCCAAGGTTGATCCTTCGGTTTCAGTGATGAACGATGTCCACAACACTCTCGTCAACACCTGCATCCGATCCTGGGGTTCTGATGGTCTCCGAAAGAAGTACCTTCCCCAGCTGGCTGCCCAAAAGGTCGGATCCTTCGCTCTTTCTGAGCCCTCCTCTGGTTCTGATGCCTTCGCCATGAAGACCCGAGCCACCAAAACCGATGGTGGATACATTCTGAACGGCTCCAAGATGTGGATCACCAACGCTGCCGAGGCTGAGCTCTTCATCGTTTTCGCCAATCTCGATCCCAGCAAGGGTTACAAGGGCATTACCGCTTTTGTTGTCGAGAAGGAGATGGGAGTCCAGATTGCCAAGAAGGAGCAGAAGCTTGGTATCCGAGCTTCTTCTACTTGTGTGCTCAACTTCGAGGATGTGTTCATTCCTAAGGAGAACCTCCTTGGTGAGGAGGGTAAGGGCTACAAGATCGCCATTGAGTGCCTGAACGAGGGCCGAATTGGAATTGCAGCCCAGATGCTCGGTCTTGCAGGCGGTGCTTTCAAGAAGGCTACTGGTTACGCTTTCAACGACCGAAAGCAGTTCGGTCAGTACATCGGAGAGTTCCAAGGTATGCAGCACCAGATCGGCCAGGCCGCCACTGAGATTGAGGCTGCTCGACTTCTGGTCTACAATGCTGCTCGACTCAAGGAGGCAGGCGTTCCCTTCACCAAGGAGGCCGCCATGGCTAAGCTCTATGCTTCCCAGGTTGCAGGAAATGTCGCATCTAAGGCCGTTGAATGGATGGGTGGTGTCGGATTTACCCGAGAGGAGACTCTGGAGAAGTTCTTCCGAGATTCTAAGATCGGCGCTATCTACGAGGGAACTTCCAACATCCAGCTCCAGACTATTGCCAAGATCATCCAGAAGGAGTCTGCCTAGGTCGGAGTGTAATTTATTTGTAAAAATGACAAAGAATGATTCTTATGTATTGCACAGTAATATTAGTTGGACCTGTAACTGGAAAGTAACATCTCGTATAATTTGACTCTCCCCGCATTGCTAGTGAGTATCCTATCGAATACGTATGTACTGTACTGGTACCGGTACGGAGTACTGCACGATACTGTACTCATGCGATAGTATACCCGCTCCATTTGCTCGTGAACTCTGGTGCGAGTTGTACAACTACTGTACACTGACCAACACTGATTGGTACAGGAACAGTACATACTGTACGAGTACAACAAGTGGACACTTGTCCGTCTATCTGAAAGAGATTCCAGACCAGTACGTACCAGGGTAGATAGCTCCTAATTATCTCCTAATTATCTACTGGACAGACATCTGCCAGACACGGGCACATCCTATATATCCATATGGTGGTCACTGCAAGAAAAGTTACCTACAGTACAGTACCGGTTCTATTTTCATTACAATTGCACCTATACTCGTAGAAATATCTGCCAGTGCTCCTCAATGAAACTACGGTATGCAACTTTTATATGATGAACTAATATAAGATAGTATCGACTCCGTGAGGGACGATTGGATTATCACAGTCCCCTCTCGACTAGATAAACTCATCAGAAGAGATAGTCCACGCACCTTTTTTACCTTGTGCTATAAAGACCGAGATATCCAGGTCTCGCGCAAAAATTCAACACAATCGTGCTTGCAACAAAGTCGGTTAGAAAAATAGGGAGCTGAACCTATTTGCGCGTGAGAAGAACCCTAAGGGCTGTTCTAGCAAGTGGTACCAATATCACGTTTTTCGCACACTCAGTAAATCCTTCCACTTGTCCTTGTTTTGGTTTTTATCATTCTCCTTCTCAAATTGTTTAGTCTCTTGCTTCTTTGCCTTAACAATACGCTGAATAGCCTCCGAACTTATCTTCAATTCTTTTGCAATGGCACCTATGGTCCTACCCTGTTGATAGAGCTGGAATACCATAACTTGTTTCTCTTGCGAAAGCTTCCGCTGGGGTCTCCACAGTGCTTGGACCGGTTGCTGTAGATCACGGACGTACTTCTGATGGGGCCCCAGCCATTTATCCACATCTCCCGTACTGAGAGCAAGCTGGCGGCGTTTCTCAAGCTCTTGCAACTTATCAAGCTTCCCGAATTTGGCACGCTGCCATTCGGGCAAATCTTTAGACCTCCACCCTTCAGGAGTGACACGTGACTGTTTCTCAATAACTTTTTGTTCACTCAGAGCTAACTCAGGGAGCTTCCACGATTTTCCCCGCGATCGCTTCGACCTGTCAAAAGAAATGGTCTCTGATCTTGCGACGCCACCATGGTTTTCTTCAATGTCGCTGGGGCTCGATAGGTCGTTGCCTTGCTGTAGTTTATTGATAGCTTTCCGGTATGTGAGCTTCCCAGGAAAGGTTTTTGCGAGGTGTTTTCTGGATCCCACCAGCTTTGAGTAGTTCCTGATCATTCTTGCCAAAATGCTCAATTTGGAATGATTGAAATGACCTGCTTCAAATTAGCTACCGACGTGCATATTTCATCACATATTGTTCACGTGATCAAAACTAAATTTTAGTCGAGGTACGATACATACCAGTATGTACATACCGTACCCAACTGGAAGTGTTAAACCTCATCGAACTTTATCTTATCAACACGATTTTTTTTAGAGGCCTTCTATTTGAATACTGGACCCATGCGTGATTTTATTTGGACAAAAAAGATACCCCGATATTTCCCCCTGTCTTCTCTATAACGTGAAATATAACTCACGATAATATACTCTCTACCCTCGTAGTACTTGTATCGAGCACATACTGTATATAGGTCGTTAGCTTCGCCATAATTGGGGTGGGCAGACTTAACGCCAAAGCCTCAAAGAAGGGGTCAGGAGTATCTCTTCAAACTGTGCACAGGGACTTTTCAGCCTCCTTTCGACTAGCCTCTGACATGCTCTTATTTTTCCAATTTTTTCAATGTGCTTCCTCATGTCATCTTTAACCCTGAACTACACAAGATGACGACTGATCTTTATGGGTGAAAACTCACTTCATAGATACCAAGAATTCTCATCCTCTCTGCAGGGCTGAGCTCAGGTCGTTGGGGAGGCAGGGTCATGTCGATTTGTTGCAAGGGAGTCTGTTGTTCGTTCTCCATTCCGCGTTGAAGAACTTTTTCTGGGGACACGTTTTGACATCGATGAGGTTTCAACACTTCCAGGACTGTACAGTACCGTACGTCTTACATACTACAGTACCGGTACCGGTATGTAATTACGTACATACTGGTGTACCGGTACGTACACCTACCAGGGTATAATACTGATACGAAGTACAGAACCGGTACATACACTGTATGTACCGTACCTATACTGTATTTAGTTTCGTCGCAAGAATAATTAGTTAACGAATCACTCGCAACAGCCTTTTGATGGCCCACAGGTTCTGGTACCGGTAGTGTAAAGGCCATGGGGACGGAAGGTGTTTACTGAGCTGTTCGTTATGGGGTCAAGTCAGTAAGTATGTACGAGTACCTGGTAGCTCCCTATTTACACCGCTGAAATTCATATCTTACAAGTACCGGTACACACATACGTGTTCCATCGCCACGACTATACACCCCCAAGTGAAAACAGAACCCCGATTACTTCGAAATATTCTGTGGAAAAGAACGCTGGGATTTGAACTACAGTACCTGTAGCTGCTAAATCACAACACCATGGATCATAGCAGCTTTTCCATGTTAATATATCCCCATACACGATGCCAATATATTCCAAATTACAAGTATGTACCGGTACATATACTGGTGCCTGGCACCAGTGGTACTTATACTCAGAGCTTGGGGTTAAGTCGTGGCCACGGGTACTGTACGGACTGGACAGTATATAGCTATAATGCATCTTAAGAATTAAAAAAACTTGGTAAAGCCAATAACCAGCATACTGTAATTGTACCAGTACTTATACCGGTACCATAGGTATATACAAGTACGATACCGGTACCGGTACAAGTACAGGTAGCTATAATGTATCCTAAGAACAAAAAAAAGCATCTTAAGAATAAAAGTACGAGTATCGGTACCCTGTACCGGTATGTTTCTCTACAGTACCGGTACAGTATGTACGATACCAGGTACAATACTGGTACAGATATGATTAAATTAGAGACCTCGGATGATCGCGGTTACAATTTCACCGATAGCGAATAGGGTGCCAGAGTTTCGGCCGAGCCCTTCAAACTTTAATATCTTAAACATTTGATTCAGACTGGGGGTCTCCTCATTCATATTCTAACTGTTGAAAGACAGACCTTTCGTCTCATGAGCTTTCTGGACCAGAATAATACTTTTAATTAATAATTTTCTATGATGAACCCCAGACCTGACACCCTAACTCCGTCGATTCCTTCAGCTTTGCCCACAAGTGTGTACCAATTTGGGTTTCCACGCAGAAGCCAAGTTGTTTACGGGGGCAAAGCCAAGCTAGAGCCAAGTTTCCGCACAGAACTCTAAACAAACTGAAACTTGGGGGGGGGGAATGAGTGCTCACCTGATAACGAGACAGGAGTATGTACTGTACGCTGATGCCCTGTGTTCGATTTCCATGTGTAAGATTCATTGAAAGCCAATAACCGGCATAGCTATAATGCATCTTAAGAATAACAAAAAAAACAAGTGAGGCGTCTTTATACGACAGGCATGTATGTACAGTGTACGGAGTACTTGTAGTAAGGGCCCAATTTCAATTCATCTTCCTCTGTGCGAATTTCTCATCGCGTCTTGGGAAAATAACAGATACGAAAGTGAATATTCAAATATAAGTACTTGTACCAGGTAATACAATTTTTTATGGATAATAACCAAGCCTCCTCAGAGTAGAACAAAAAACAACCACATTGTACTGTACTATACTTGTACTTGTAGCTCCCGCAGGGGTCTTGGAGAATGTTGATAACTTGTGCAGTGTACCGGTATGTATATGAAGTTGTTCTGGAAAAACTACTGTATGCGAGTGTTCAACTTGTGCACCTGCCATGGCATCACTGATGATGAAGTAAGAGAATGGATGCGTCCAAATGCATGTATTGAACCAGTACCACTACCAGCACCAGTACCGTACCAGTACCGGTACTCGTACTCTAGCACATGCGACTGAACCAGTATGTACTCATGTACATACCGGTACCAGTAGCGTCTACATATTCGTAAAGGTACACCAGTAATTTCTGAACTCGGTCGAGAGAGAACATACAGGTTATTTGTATGTACAATGGTATGTTACTACCGGTAGTGAGATACCACAATTGCCCTACCGGTGTACGCATATGCTCACAATCACTCGAAAGATGTAAGTATCTATAATCCGTTAGTTATGTAAACCGCGAGTAGCCAGCTATCTTTAAATAAATACGCGGTTGAGCATGTGAATTGTTCTCTGGTCCTCGCCACCCAGCTTTTCAGCCAGCTTCAGGGGAGGAAGGGTCTTCCCGTCCTTGGGTGGCGTCTTCGGCGAGTGTGTTGTAGGAGGTGGGGAAGGAATTTGTAACTCAGGGGACCGTCTAAATGAGTAATGGGGTTGAGGTTGAGGTTGCTGAGAGTAATACGGGGGTTGGGAATAGTCGTAATAGGGAGGGGAGGATCCATATTGTTGCGGAGGTGGGTGTGAGATTGGGTGCTGCATCACATATGGATGGTAAGAATGATGTGAAGACATGTGCAAGTGGTGACCAGGAACATGGCTAGGGGCATGGCTGGAGATATGACTGTGCATCTGGGGATGCATTTGGGGGTGCATTTGACCTGGAATCTGACCTGGAATCTGACCGGCCATATGACCAGGCACTGGAATTCCTTGTCTGTATCCATACTGAAGAGGTACATGCGTGACAGCAGGGTTCTGGTATGATGCACTGGGAGAGGTATCCGGGTAGTTCTCGATAGGGATCTGAATATGTTTGAGACGGGAGTCGGTGCTGGGCTGGGCCAGCTTGCCTTGGTTCACATCCTCCCTGGTGTAATAGCTGATCAAATGAAGTTTGAGGCCAGTAGCCGTTGTGATACTAAAAGATTGCTTGAAAAGACCTCCCTCCTTGTATTTGAAGCCTTCTTCCTTTTCCTTAGGGCTGGCAGCCGGGTGCTTCTTGTTTCCCTCCATTTCTCTGTAAGTGAGGAACGAGCCACTGACACGACTGGCACTCCACGCCTTTCCATCAGTCCACCTTCTCATAGATGCTTCTCGTTCGTCCCAGACGTAAACAGACCCAGACCTGACCTGTAGGCGCTCTCTTTCAGTCAGCCGTCGGCGGATGCGAGGGAGCAAGCCGAGTTGGCATGCCTCGAATAGAAGAATTGCATCTAACTGGGTTCGGACATAACCGTGATAAGTTTCCATTTTTGAAATTTCTCTGAGGACACTTTTGGGTAAAAAACGTGATCGCAGCTGATATGGGATGTAGTAGCGGGAAGGTAGAGGGGATGGCGCCAAGGCCCTTTATATGCGTAGTGTTGGGATAGACCCGGAATAAGCAGTTTGCCAAGAACGACCTAAAAGCTTATACAGGGTGGGCCAAGATAAGACGTTCACTCATAAACTTACAGGTGGCATTCTCTGGTGACTTCGCTGGCACGAAGGCTAGTTACAGGGAAAGCAGCAATACCTCATCGAGAGACAGGTATGCCAATGAGTTAGCTCCTCACATGCGTTCCATTCTTGGTAACCAGGTTTGCGAGGCGGACCCATCGCTTGACTGCTGGCTCGCGGCTGTGCTCGAGCCAAGCGCAGCCAAGACTCGATGCCAAGACATGAGCCTAAATTGAGTTCACTTGATAATTACAAAATTAAAGTTAATATCTCAAAGACCCACTCATTTCGCAGTCTATTTTGGGATCGCAAGAAGCGGGGTCTGTAGGAACAATAGAAGGAGAACATTGATGGTGCGGGTAAGTTATTTGCATGGAATTTTAGGGATAAAGTGTAGGGGAGCTTGTAATTAATTTGGGGGTTGAATGGGACTCATAGCAAGCCTCTACGTTCTATCCTCTTATACCTTCGGGGTTCCTTTCAAGTTTCACAGATTTGGTGGGCGGTGGAGAAACCTTAATACACAACATGTCCCTGCCAAGCCTGAGGCAATTCTTTTGGTTTTTTCATTTTTACATGAGAGCCGTTTGAGCCAGCGCGATGAAAAATACAAATTGGAGCTACTCGTAGCGAATAAGATAAAATCTTGTGACATATGGGGGACAAACGGAAAATAAGTAGAATCATTTTTGTAAGATGCCGTGACAGATATGAATATTTTGGGTCCTGCACAATAGCCATGCGACTGTGATGCCTGACGTTCTCCTTGGCTCTTGATTAAGCTACGGATTGGCGCATGTGTAAACAGAAGGTAAAGCTGGATGGGGCTTTCGAGTGGGCAAGCTAAGAGAGGGTGGCGACAGAGGGGGGAAACCTGAAGAGGTAAAATGGCTCAACCTCAACCACAAGGGTACGGAGTACCAGATACTGTACATACTTGTACAATACATAGAAGTACGGAGTACTCCCGGTACTGGTACAGTACTCCTAAACATACCGGTACAAGTACATTGTACAAGTACTTGTACAATGTACAGTAGCAGATAATCATAAAGGTTGAAAAGAAGGAAAAAAAAGAAAAATAAATGAATAAATGATGATGGGATCTTTATACTTGTACATACATACTATACAATACCGGTACTGTACGTAGACAGTACCAGTACTCGTACAAGTACTAGAGTATATAAATAACATCTAGGACCTCTTCTATTGCTTATTTTCAACTTTTTTTTCTCCAATAAACGAAACAAGCTGTATTGTACCTGTGCACCTTTCTTGTCTCTCCATATACGCACCTTGTAGCAGACGTATTTGTAGCTAAAAGGAATATTCTCTGCGACGAAAGGTGACAACTAGTATTTCATCATCCAATAGAAAGTCATGAACTCTAGGTATTGCTTCAAATCAACTTATCTTTGCCAATTAATACAGTGTTCATTTCTGACTTTATCTCACAACCTCTGATGCTTACATCATAAGAGTAAAGATAGCAGTTGTAAATACCAGCAACACATTAAGGTAGCAAATCTCTTAATAAAACTAGCTGTTTGAACGTCCTCAATGCTTTATTTTATTTCATTTGATTTTCTTCCACCTTTAACTACCTGGGTGTATTTTCTCTCATGGAAAATGAAGACGTAACGTAACAGAGAGAAATACAAGAAAACTCTGAACTAAAAAAAAAGAATAAATAGTCAAATAGCCACTATTAGTCACAAGATACGTCATCGACTCTTTAAATTTCTTCGATTCAGCTTTTCTTCATTTTATCAAGTTTTTTTTAACATTGGTTTGGCCTCTCGTTATGATGCTCACAAAATAGAGAGGAGTACTCTCAAGACAAATACCACAGGTATAAATAAGCTGCCATCTGTCTGCTTTCAACCATGGAAGCTGTTATTGTCCTCTTACTATACTTCTTTATAGCTTTTATTCATCAATTCTTCAGGTTAATCCCCACTCATGATACTTGTCCATTCTTATGCTTACAACACAGAAGTGAAAGAAGTATTGGTAAATAATGAATGTAGAGCAAATTAGTCTGACACTTATCAACAGTCATCCATAATTTTATGAGCATTTCACTATACTTGAATTCAGCTTTTCTTTGCCGTTTATTCGAGTTATCCACTACCGGTACGCTTGCATTTGGTCTCCCCGAATGAGGTGCTGACAGAGAGTAAATGATTGGATTTTACCTCAATGACATCAAAAGAGTGTACATATATTACATTGTACGAGACTAATAGAGTGTCAAAAGACTCTTCGCCTACCCCAATTCAGCGTGTATTTACTGATATTTGAGTATTACATAATCCTGAGTTTTGCCATTGTACCCGAGACTATAGAGCTGAGAGAAATCGAGCAGAAATAATACACAGGCGACAGAAAAACGATCATAACAGTACTTAACTGTCTTTTGCCTCTCATTTTACGTCATTTTCTCGTTTGCTGTTCAACTTACCAATATACTCCAGCAGCTAAGATACAATACCTTCACTAGTCTGACTGCGGATATATAGAGCAATTGAACCTCTCATGTACATTCGATTGTAACAATAACTGAGAAATAAAATATTTAGAGCTTCAAATAGGTCTCAAGTCTAATTTCTACTTGTTTCTGTGGTTAGTCTTCAGTTATTCGACTTATTCCCTTGCCTTGTTTCGACTTGCCTCTTACGACGATCACAGAAAGAGAAAATTACAGTGACTTTGATGCCCAAAATAACAGGAAGTTATCAAATACGCTCTATAGTCCTTAAGAAAACAGCTTCAGTCTTTAAATGTACCAAAATTCAACTTTTTTTTCTCAAAAATCGATTTGTCATTATGTCTTCAGTTCGTCTACGCATAATCTTCTCAATGAACAGGGAAATAATCAAGAATAATAGCTACCAAGAACATTGAGAGGCAAGTCATGGCCTTCAGCTAACTATCAAGAAGATCTGTAGTCGGTTAAACCCTTGATATCTACTCGGTTCTCTAGGTTGTGGACTATACCTGTGTAATATACCTCATTCTTTTCAACACACCTTGGTCTTTCGTTTGATGCTTCCTTAGTAGAGATGAGTAGGGTATAAAAAGAAGTCAGAGATATGGGTAAATTGTCAGCTACTTACTCTAAGCCATTTAATCTGTTAGATTTACTTCTTGAACTTGTCTACAGCTTTTATTCTCCAATTATCAAGTTATCCCAAGCCACAATGTTTAAAGTCTACCCGGTACAGAACAGAGGTGACAGAGACAGAATAAGTAATTAGAGCAACTAAAAGTGGTATTTTTTACAGCACTGATCTGTAAAAAACTCTCTGAGTATCTTTTGTTACTCAGGTTCTGCTTCATTCGCTAATTAATCGACTTATTAATGAGCCTAAATGCGGATCATTTCCTTGCTGGCATATAAAAGAGAGACATACAGTAAAAACTTGAACCAACAACAATAAAACGTAGTTAATTTTATTTTAATAGCTATAAAAAACGTTAGAAGTCTTTTATATCGCCCATTTTCAGCTTTCCTTCTTCAATACATCGAGTTGGTTGTTGTCTCACCTTTGATACCAACAGACTAGAGTTAAATGAAGTATCAGCACATTTGAACCACAAGAAGAAGTTGCTATTCACTCTAAGGTATTATGATAGACATTTAGAGTATCTTTTCACGTTACATTTCAGCTTTTGTCTGTTAATATTTGCATGTCCATGCACCCAAGTTTACTTGTCAATACCGAAACTCACAAAAGAGAGGGAAATGGGACTGCATTGTTAGCCAGAAACATCTAAATTTATGACTACTGACTTTCAGTTATTATAAACATTATGAAGATCCCATATCACTTGATTTCTACTTATCTTCTGGTATTTATAACATTCCCACACCGACATTCCATGCTCAATCAGTGAAGTTGACAGAAGACAGAAATACACAGTAGTGGTATATATAAAAGCCAGAAAAGAAGCTATCAGTTACACACAACACTATAGTACAGTAGCTGAATCAATGTCTCTCACTGCTAATCTTGACCCATTTCAACTTTTGTTTTGCATTGATTAGGTAATCCCTTTTGACTCAACCAGAGGTGTTGACAGAAGTGCGAAATATATGAATTTTAATACGGGATACAAGTAAAAGAGACCCATCATCAACAAATGGATTTAATGAATTTCCTCATCCATCTATTCTTCTTATTTTCAGCTTTCACTATTCTTTCTTCATTTATTAAGTTGTATTAATAATGCTTTGGTCACTAATTTTTCATATTACAGAACAGAGAGTAAAACACCTGAGGAATATACTACCGGTAGAGACATAAAAAAATAACGTAATCTACTATCGGAATCTAGGTGTTTTTATTAAGCAGTCCTTTAACTCCTTTTTCAACTTTCATTTTGCTATTTATCGACTTCTTCGTAGAGAACTTTTGTGTGTCTTCCTTGAGGCATACAAAAGAGGTAATTCTTACAGAAACAGGTAATTTCTACCTCGTATAGTACCGGTAGTCTAAAACCTACTATAAGTCACAAAAGATGTCATATCTTCTTTTCCTCCTTCATTTCAACTTTTCAGCGTCATTTGTCCAAGTTTTCCCACACCTATATTTTGTCTTGACATCTAAGATGTTGAAAGAACAGAAATAAATACTGAAAACTACCCCAGCAGTTATAAAAAGTACAGTACCGGTACCCAAACATATACTATTAGCCTTCAAAAGCACTATGTGCTTTTTATCTCTCTTCATTTCAACTTTTATTCTTCGATTCATCAAGTACTGTACTTGTACTTGTACTGGTACCTTTTAAAGCCTATTATGAGTACTATTGACCTTGTTGTTATTCTTCATTTCAGCTTATATTTTTTTATTATACCGAGTTATAACTGGCAATGAATCTTTCGCCTCCATTTTACAACGTTTATAGCTGATGTACAAGTAGTTGTCATATAAATACATAATTATAATAGTAGAAAGTGGTATATAACACTGTCATACCAGTTAAACACTTTGGCACTCTATCTCTCTTCAATTCAACTTTTCTTTGCTATTATAGTAAATCGAGATATCCAACCTTTGAGGTTTGTCTCATAGCGTCTACGGCATATATAGATGAAGAAGTAACGAATTCCAAGAGACAGGAAATTATTTAACTATAGCTGAGTTATTAGGCCATGATCCACTTCAATTAATGGGGTGATAAGTCGACTACCTGGCGACAGAATATTGTCTTTCAGACAGTACTGTACCGGTAGTATTACGTATCAGCAATATTAATAAGTTGCTAATTATCTACTGAAAGTCATAAAGAACCCTGTGGACCGGTGTGTAAGTTGTTACGTTGACTAAATATCATCAATCAATAAACTTCATGGTTTTCAACACCTTTCTCCACATTGTAGGAGATAATAAAGATAAAAACTGCATAAATACACCCCAGTATGGTAGGTATAAAGAGTGTTGGAATATATGCCACCGGTAGTTAGAAATATCTATAAATCCTCATCTTCTTCATTCTATCTTCAGCTCTACAATATATTGAGCTATACTCGTATATGGCTGTTCTCTCAATCTATGAAGTGCTCACAGAGGAGCTTTGAACACTACAGTAGCAACAACAATAGATATTCCATTACATATTATTGGCTGGAAATAACCTCACAAGCTTCTTATTGCATTTAATTTTGTACTTTTCTTCTTCTGATTGTCGAGATTAACCAATTTATGGGTTACAATGACTGCTGGTACGGAACAGAAGTAAATGTGAGAGAACTAATCACTATTCTGCAGAGAAAAGCTAACTGTCCCATACTAATAGCTACTCAGATTGCGACGAGTGTCTTCTTTCACCTGGGTTCAGCTTTTATCTGTCGTTTATTGACATATTCCTAGCCCTGATTTTAGCTATCATTTATAGATCAGAGAGTATTGTAGGAAACATAAAGCTACAGTACGGTAGGGATAGACAGAAGTTGTCGGTCACATACTGTTAGCAATAATAAAACATTCATTGCTTATGATCTCGCTTCATTTGTTCTTGTTCTCAATATCTCAAGTTATACCATAGTACAAGTAGTAACACATCAGAGAGGAAGAGCTTTAGAAGCAATAATACATTCAGACAACAAAAAATGGTAGCCAGTGAGATAAAATTGGCTTAATAGATATTCTAGGTCTATAGTTCCTTCTTTGTTACGACTTATTGATTTTTAACTGACTTACAAGTACTCCTGCACTAATACTGTTGTGTATTGAACAAGGACAGATATGACTTGATATTTACAATAGAGATTCATAAGCTAACAAATGCCTTCAAATAACTATTCAAAACATTCTGAACACTTCTTGTAACTTAACGCCTTGTTGCACTCAAATAACCGAGATACTCCTATGTCTGTACTTCGTCTACCCACCCAACAGAGAGATGTATAGCACTAAAACATATATTCCAGTGACCAAACTGGTAGTGGGATGAGTTCATATAGGTCTATTTGAGCTCTCTCACATCTTATTATACTTCATTTGTACATTTATTGCTCAGGATCAAGTTATTACTATCATCGTATGAAGTTCACACATCACGATATATACAGATATGACACAGGCTAGGGACAAGAACTTGTACTGTACCAGTAGCTGACTTTACAGAAGTGAAATGTCTCACTAATGCTGACCATCAATTACGAAAAGTGGTGTATTTTTTCCCGATATTTTCCCAAAAAAGTATTCTCAAAAGAATTTACAAATAAAAACTTCACAAATCCACTCCTTTTGTCACACGAGCGTTTCCACACCTTCTATTCGGGCCATTATACAGCTCTTTTTGGTATTCGAGGTCCGGAGTAGGCTTTGAACCTCAGGTACATACAGAATAGAGGTAAATGGAGCAGCAGTACCTACTAGCGACAATGGAAGTGATAAGTTGCCCTAAGATAGCTTAGTGACTATCCTGAGAGTCTTATGGTACTTACCTTGATCTTTTCTCATTAGTTAACCGAGTCATTCCTGTGCATGTGTTATGTCTCTCCATATATTGCTGCAGAACAGGGATAAATACAGTGGTACATACAGGTGACAGTACCGTACCGGTAGTGGCGATCAGTCATATTCAGATACCCATTTTAAACATTATGAGTGTCTTGAGTCTCTCTATTTCATTTTCTGTGCCTCCATTTATCGAGTTTTGGTTCATAATTTTAGTCTCTTCACAGAGGAGAGGTGAATGAAGCAGTAAGACCTGTAAGCTCTGACGAAATGCTCGTGAGTGGAATAAAATGATTGAATCTAGCTTCTTGAGCTTCTTGATTTGCTTCATTCAACTTTTATTCGTTGTTTAACCGATTTATACCTTTGCCTGAATTTCCGTCAGTTGATGCTCACAGAACATCGAGAAGTAATGCAGTAAATAGTACCAGGGAATTCCAAAGAACGTACCATAGCTCACTAGTAGCCGTCTAGATGTTTCAAGCTACTCGTGCAACTTTCTTTCAGGTTTTATCCTTCAATTTATGGAGATTTCCCTCTCCTGTCAAGGCCCACTATAGTGATACAGCACAGCAGGGGTATTGAGACCGATAGAAGAAGCTTGAAATGAAGAGAAGCTGTCATTTATTAGTAAAAAGCTAGTAAAAGTGGTGATTTTCAACCTCTTTCAGTTCTTTCCTTGGTATTTTTGCGAGTATCTCGACATTCCACTCATCCCGTGGTTACATCCATTTAACAAGCAATACAACAGAGGGTTAATGGCCTCATGGATATCAGAAAGAACTAAACGAAGCCCATCTCATAAAAAGCTTTATTAATACTCTAGAACAAAACTTCTCATGCCTCCTTTAATATCATGGGTTAAGATATCACCTTTTAAGTCAGCTTCTGAATGATGGTTACGACACATCCATCACAACACGGCGATGAAAGAGCGACATAATAAGCCGGTGACCCGAATTACTGCTTTAAAGCTGTTTAACTGCCTATTAAATGATGGGAATATTTTTAGTACCCCATTTCCAGCTTTTCTTGATCGTATTTATGAAGTTATTCTAACACCTCGTTTGTTTTACATCGGTAGTCAATGCAACCCGGCTTTTTAGAGCTACTTGTACATAAAACACCAGTTTAAATTAGAAGTAAAAAGTGATGTAATTGAATTTGATTATATGTTTCCACTTTCTTTTTTTACGTTATTTTCGTGTTATTTTTGGACTGAACGAGTTCTCTTTACTGTTACAGATTGACCCCTAAAATGCTCACAGAAAAACAAAGATAAGAAGTAGGAATAGGTGTCATAAACAACAGTGAGTACAAGTAGTCAGTTTGATACAACTAATACTCAAAATTGTCAAAATTATCTTTTTATACGTGTTGGTAGTTATTGATTCACATTTTATCGACTTATTCCAGTCCATGTGTTTGACTCTCCACCTACAATACTTCAGAACCGAGTTACATACGCCAGTAGTACAAATTAGCTACTAGAAAAGATGTGATTAACATAATAAAAGCCCTCTAATCTTAATGAGACCATTGATCCTCTTTATTTCAGGTTTTTTCTTGTTGATTATAGACTTATACTCACGTTAAGTTTTCAGCTTCCCCCCAACGGTGATCATCGAATAGATGAATATACTGCAGTAATGGATACTGAAAAGAGTATGAGGCAGACAGAAGCATAATAACAACCAATTAGAAAGCTATGGAAGTCTTACATTACCTAGTTTCAGCTCTTCACATTTAATTATTCCAGCTACGGTTGTTACTATTTCAGTCTCTAGATCTGACGCTTCTAAAGAAGAGAAAAACAAGAGCAATAACTGCAAGTAACATCTATAGGTGGTGTAGTTATCTACATTACTCTACAGTAAAGTCAAAAGACATTCTCAATTGACTCTTTTCGGCTTATATTCATTGTCCAGTTGAATATCTGTGATGTTTACAACTTATCACCCCGTTTGAGACTCTAATTGGAAAAAGGCCATTGAAAATCTTTTCAGTGACAACTGTCGATTCATCAGTCTTTTTCAAGGGCCTAATAAATGCTACAAGGCTCGCTCCATAGTTTGTTTCTTCTTTTTCCTCTATTTTTTCGAGTTATCCGAGATCCTGAGTTTGGCTCTTTCAATCTGCCCTATGGAACAGATTGAAATCTACCAGTAATAATCTACAGAAGACACCATGAAGTGATGTATAGTACAAGTACCGGTAGTTAAGTAGTGTGATAAAAATTCCCTGCATCTTATCTTACGTCATTTGTTCTTTTCTTGCTTCACAAAACGATATGCTCTAAAAACGAAGATTCTGTAGCCTTAGTTCAAAGAAAGGTGTCAGTAGCTTCACTACATCCTTATTGGTAGCAAGAAGGCCATAATAAAGAAGCTTCACCCCTATGAAAAGACAGTGATAAGTTTGCTCGGTTTTTTTCTGATTTTGCTTGTCATCAAATCGACTTTCAGCCCTTTCATGTCTCTTCAACTATGAAGTTCAAATAGTAGGTGAGAAGTGCAGGTGGTACCTACTAGTGAGACCACAGGGTAGTTGGTTTTGTACTATAGGGCTCTTAGGACGATATTGGCCTCTCATTTCACGAAATTACAGCTTTAATTTGTCATTATTCGACTAAGACTGCAAACAATTCTTCAGACAGAAAGTTGTATTGATATAACTCATAAACTGAAGATATAGAGCTACGACTAAAATGATTCCAGATTAGGGCCAGTGTTATTATAGCTAGGAGACGTCTGGATATCTTTGGTATTCACTGGTGAATATCTCTACCAGATTTCCCTCAGTTGTGTGGCCACCGCAGAATAAGAGGCAAAAACTTGCAGCGATAACAGCAACAACGGGCAAAGTAGAATATAGAAAAGGAAAAGCTGGCCCAGGACGTTATTTAACATATTATAATTTAATTTAATATATCTTTCCTCTCTAACATGGACTATTACCATGGTTATCCTCGACCTTCGATCCTCATTGAGGAGAGATATATAATTTGGAGCAAGGGGCAAGTGCCGTGAAAAGAGAGATAAAAACAGAAAGGACGGAAAAAAAGTTGCTTGTAATGCTTCCATAAGTCGTCATTGTGCAATAGACCCTTTTTTTTTGTCCTCAAATACGTATCACTGCTACCAGTCTCATATCTGTCACTATCATTTCTTGGAAACAAATATCATGGGTTGGAAGAACTTCGTAATTCAACGGGGAAAGTTGAAATGATAAAGAATAAGAGACTTATGTTGCTCTTCAGGAGTACATATACGTGGTTGATACTTCATTGATATTCCAAGGAGAAATGATTGCTGTATTTTTCTCTATTCCGTAAGTCCTATGAGGTCGAGACAACTTAAGTGCAAAAATAAGTCGATAAACTATGAAAAAAGATGAAATAGAACTAAACAAGTTATCGGTGACATTTAGATAGGAAACTATTATCCAATAGAGTACATCTTTTTATCTGCCGTATATTTTCCTACTGTATTTTTTCTATTTTGCAATCCCCAGAAATACGGAAACTGAACTCACTTTTCACGTCTTACAAGAACCAGCAAGGTAATGCAAATAAGAACGGAGTAAGGTACTTGTAAAGTGCTCAAAACATATGTATGAACGGGTACTCTACGTGATTACTTTTGGTAACGCTCAATACGTATTGATGCTACATTTATCTCGCTCTATAGTTTAGGAAGCTGAACTCATGACCAAGTACAGCTCGATAAAGGGAGGGAAAAACTTGAACATGAAACAAAAAGCAAGCCCCCATTACAGTAGTTATTGAGACAGCTAGTAATTACTTCAGCTGCTCTTGTTGCGCAGGATCAAGTTATACAGTTTTCTTCTCATTTCTTTCAGCACCATAGATGGAAGGGAAGACACACAGCAGCTGTATTGATATGACTTAGGTGGACTGAGAAAAGTTGAATTGAAGTAAAGCAAGGTGTTCATGGCATTAATAGCTACTTAAACTACATGATAAGCTGCTTTCTGCTCTAATCGGCGCATTATTTTGCTACAATCTACACTTTTGTGCAAGCCTCTTTAATGGAGGTACAGCGCTCCGGACTTCCTACATCCTCATAACTGAAAGAATAAATTGAAATCAAGGTAGATAGAAATTACTAGATGTCATTCACAGCTGGAAGAAGCAATTGGACAACATTATATGTGCACAAGTGGGATACAGCACCGTATTGTAGTATTCATCGTTTAAGAGTAACCTTTGAATGTAATGCATTGAGGTAATACAATACAGGGTCCACAACAAATTCAGACTTCTGTAACGGGGTTGGAAGCAACTGCAGGTCGAAACATTTTACATGTCAATTCAGCATTGACACCGTACAATAATGGTGTAAGCAGTATGTTACCGGTGCAACTGTAGATACTGTAGCTTATGATCGCTACTATTACCGGGCTTATGCATAGTGTACTTTCTGCACGCTTTGAAATGCACAGCATTCGATGATTCGGTATTGACACCTGTGGTGTATGTACTCTGCTCGTACATAGGATCTGGGGTAACCGATGACCTATTCTTTCAACTCCAGTTTAGCTTCAACTGCCCATGACAGGCTGAAGCCATCCCTGTGAGATCTCCAAGAAGTCATAGTTGGGTGACTCAGAAATTCTCTTCGCTTCTTAGCTCCCTTTTCTTCTTCCTGCGGGGTATCAGCTCCAGATGCTGTCTTTTTGGGCTGCTTGTACAGTAACTTGTTCAGTGTATCCATCTTTTCCTCCTCTAACTTCCGTTCGCTGAGGTTCTTTCTTCTTCTAGCTAACTCGGTCCTCTTAAGTGCCTGTTCTTCTTGACTAAGAATCTTCTGTTGTCGCGAATTAGCGGGTAGTTGTAAGAAGTCGTCAGTGCTAGGGCCCTTCTCGTCCCTCAGCATCGACTTTTGACGGTTAGTCATCCGGTCTGGGTCAGGCGTTCCCTGGTCGTTGTAATCTAGGAACTCGAGCTCTTCAGAGTCTAGTTCACTCTCAGGGTCTTCTTCGGGCTCCTCATCGGGCTCCTCAGGTTCGTCTTCTTCAGGTTCGTCCTCCACCTCTTCCGCATCTTCCTCGTCGTCCAGAACCCGGCGCTTCTTTGTCCGAACCGGGCGATCAAAATCGCTGTCGCTCAGTTCCTGGTCGTACCCTTCGTCTATCTCACTTAGTTCAGAAGATGACATGTGTAAGGTGGTTGAATACTACACTTGTACCTGGTATAATCTACATGTTCCACACCAAACTATACTCATTAAGGTTCGATTAGTCATCAGAAATATCTTGGTTAGTACCAATAAATTGGACTTAGAGTGTAGGTGTCTGTATTAAGGTATTGTTGCTGGCATAGGGCTCCCTAATTGATTCTTGTAGGGTTAATCCTGGTAGTGTGACGTACTATTTGTTATACTTACCAGAACTATTAGGGGGGGGGGGGGGTCGCACCAATAGATGAGGTACATTTCATCACCAGACTTGCATGTAGTCATACAGCACTGGCGCCATTGTTTTAAGTTAAAGCTTTTCATGCCTCTTCCATACACCCCATTCCAGCTGCTTTCGGTTCTGATCACTCAAGTACCCTAGTCCAATCACGTACGAAGCGTTGACCCATCCAAACCCCGAGGAGACTGATCCCTGATTCCCGTACTCTGCAGTAACTACGTGAGGCTTGATAGGGTCAGTCACGTTGTACTTCTCCACCACCAACCCTGAGTAGTCCCTGAATGAATGAACCATCATTGCACACCATTTGAAGGCCAGCCGGGCTGCCACACTTTTGTACCCATAATTCAGCAGCCCCTGCCATGCCAGAATCTGGTGAGGGGCCCATCCGTTAGGGTAGTCCCATTGCCTAGGCACTCCTGAACCCCTTGAAAATTCTTCTAAGGACGCCTTAGAGCCTGATGCAAGACCGCCACATTCTTCCAGCGACGCGATGATAGACACGACCCCTCTCGCTTGGTCGCGAGTGGCAATTCCAGACCATAAAGGCCACAGACCTGTACTTGATGTGTACTTCCTGCGAGACTTGGTCTTGCAGTTATAATCGAAGAAGCATGAAGACTCAGGGTCCCACAAGAATCGCGCAAATGCTTCTTTTCGTCTTTCCGCCGCCTCGCCGAATTTGGATGACTTGATATTCAATTCATTTTCGATGTACTCCAAGTCTACCTCATACTTGTATAGCAAAGAATTTAAGTCGACGGTCACCAAGTCGGCACAGACCCCTTCCAGCCGATAAGATGTGTCATGGCCTGACTCCCTTACTGCCCGGTCATGCAAGAAGTATTCGTCGAGTGCTGGCTCGGAAATCTCTCCAGAATTGTACGCCTGGATGAACTTATCCAGCGCGTATCCATACTTTTCAGCAAAAGGTTGAAGAACCCCATCGAAATGTCCCGGCTCCACCTCTGGTGGGACACCCAAACCTGCTGGGCGATACCGCGATAGTCCCGTTTCAGAGTCGTGCCGGGAATCCCCCATCCATACTGTTCGGTACTCAGTGACAGCAGAGTTGTATATCTCACTCAGAAACGCTTTGTTTTGAGTAATACAGTACACTCTGAGACCCATATCGGTGAGAAACGGAGGTTGTGATCTGCTCAAATAGTAGCTTCTGTTGGCATTCAATATCTTACCGTAGTTCTTGATCTGGTAGCAAAAATGTAAGCACATCGACTCGGCTATATGAACATACCTTGGACCCCCGCTTTCAAGGAGACCTAGAAGTTCAAAATAGCTGTCCCACCCATACATCTCATTGAAGCGGCCTCCTGGAACGATATATGGCAAAGGAGAGTTGGTTTTGTCCATAGCTAAAGCTAGCACTCCTGGGTTGGAATTGATGCTCAAAACATAGGTGGGTGTGATGTTCTCTGGTAAATGCTGAACATCAATGCCCATATTCTCATAGTATTTGCGCTGCTCACTGGTGTGTGGTAGGTATAAAACACCATCGCCTTGAACTTTCGAATCCTTCACTAAAGAGTGGATAGTGTTGGAGTCCATGGATCTTGTCAGCCGCGGCCAAAATTGAGTGTCCACAAGGTGTTTGAGTCTCTGGTATGCAGGCTCCATGATGGTGGCACATGCTGTAAGTGTTGTGCAAGGAGCAGGAGCGGATGATTCCGTGTACTGCCTCAGCCTTTGTAAGCCAGTAGCAGAACCCCCTCGTTTTAAAACTAAATCGTTCAGAAGGGTTGCTAGCTGATATGCACCAGTAACCTGATAACACCACCCAGATTCTGTCTCCACTTGTATGAACTGGTCTGGCGAGACCGTTGTTGTGTCGACAGTAATATGCCCATCATTGTTGCAGAGTTTCTGTAGTTGCTCTACTGTATGATCATTTGTCATGATTGTCTTCTCAACACCCAGCATGAGACTATTGATGCTGTACCGCCTTGGTGCCCTGGGTCGAGGCTGCGTCGGCAAGCTGTTGCTCCGTGTTCGTGGCATGCTGAGATTTTGCAAAATTGGTCAAGCACGGAAGTGTTGTATCGAATTGGAGGTACAGTACAGTTGCGTGGAACTCGTACCGGTACCAGTACAAGTAGACGTGATTACCTGGTAAGTTGTGTTTGAGAGCATTTCTGGGGTAAGGTCCCGTAACCTTGTTTACTCCCTAAGAAAGGAGTTAGATCAACAGCGATAATTACTTTTAAGGTTTATCTTCACTACAAGGCACCTGCTATAAGTCCGTACATACTTGTACTGTACAAGTATTATCAGCTTTTCAAGCTGATTCAGTCCCAATAGCCCCACACCAGCAGCCTGTAACATCGCATTTCACCAGCTCAAGGAGATGCTTCCGCGACTAACACGGCTGACCACTCGTCGGCTCAAAGACGTCACCTCATCTACAACGGCTTCTGACCTACTCGAAGCGACAGGCTATGTGTCTTATCCCTCCTCTGGCCTAGCCAACTTACTCCCTCTGGGACTCCGAGTCCAACGGAAGATTGAGAATGTAATACGGTTTGAGCTCGACTCCATCGGATGTGCTGAGGTTTCACTCTCCAATTTTTCCAACCCTGAACTGTGGAGAAAAACTGGTCGGATCAAGAACGGTGAACTGTTTCGGGTTAATGATGGTAGCAAAGACCCCTTAATCATCGCCCCAACGCATGAAGAGGAAATCACAAATCTCATTGCCCACAAAATCGCTAGCCCCAAGGATCTTCCACTGCTGTGGTACCAAATTGGGAGGAAATACCGCAACGAAGCCCGACCTCGGGGAGGACTATTGCGTGGCAAAGAATTCACTATGAAAGACCTCTATTCGTTCGATGTAGATGAATCACATGCTCTTGAGAGTTATGGTCAGGTGAGGAAGGCCTATGATCGGATCTTTGAGAGGTTGGGCGTTCCCGTGATATCGGTGGCTGCTGATCCAGGTGCTATTGGTGGATCTCACAGTCATGAATACCACGTCGTTGATACTTCTGGTGAGGATACTCTTGTCACTTGCCCATCTTGTGGCTATGCAGCTAACATTGAGGTTGCAGAAAGAGCCCCTGGTAACTCTGAGACTACAAGCTATGATATCGGTGGCATACAGGTTACTCATGAGAAAAGCCATGAGGCGAATCCCAGATTGATTGAGAAGGCCATTTCCTCTTACGGAGATGGTGCTCACCAGGTTTCAAACCTCCAAGATGGTGCACCTCATAACATAACGACCCCGAAGGAAGGTGATTCATGCCCAAAGTGTGCATCCTCTCTGCAATTTTCGAATGCAATAGAAGTTGGCCACACTTTTTATCTTGGCACCAAATATTCTGAGCCCCTATCATGTGATTTCAAAAACTCACAAAACAAGCTCACCCCTACATATATGGGTTGTTACGGAATCGGCGTTACTCGACTTGTTGCTGCTATTGCTGAGGTGTCACGTGATAAGAATGGCCTCAATTGGCCATCCACTGTGGCTCCTTATCAAACTGTGATTATTTTAGGGGGTGGAGCAACTGAGTCAACTTTGCATGATAGAGCCAATGAGCTGAGAGACTATCTTCACGACGCTGTTATTGATGATCGTCCTAAGAAATCCATTGGGTGGAAAATCAATGAGGCAAAACTAATGGGTTTCCCTCGAGTTGTTGTGGTCAAGAAGGATGGGGTCGAGGTTATTGAGAGATAACCCGGAAACTCATTTCAGCGTTCAAATGCTTGTATGTTGTACTTGTACATAGTTACTCTTAAGATGGATTAGATCTTGAATTGTTGGTACAGTAAAAACAATACCACTAGCGGTATCGTACGTACTGTGCTTGCACCAGGGTATTGTACTGTATGTACTGTACTGTACCAGTACATACTGTTCCCGTGGCCACGACTTACACCCCTAGCTCTGAGTAATTTGGAATATATTGGCACCCGGTATAAACATAAATTATCAGGGAAAAGCTGCCATGAGCCAGAGTGTTGTGATCTAGCAGCTAGAACAAAAATCCAGTGGCCTTTTCTACAGAATATTTCGAGATAATCGGGGTTCTATTTTGACTTAGGGGTGTAAGTCGTGACCACGGTGACAGTACGTACGGTGTACCGTACTGGTACAGTACTTACAATACATACTATACAATACCGGTAGTATGTACCGTATGTACGAGTTAATAACAGAAACCCCTCTCATCTATCATGTAATACTGTACAAGTAGCTGATAACAGACAGCACAACAATGTATAATTATAAGCTACCGGTACGAGTACCGTGCTGGTGAGTTGTATCGTGCCGTCCAAACGAAAGCCAATAAACCGGCATACTGTACTACAAGTAGGTATATAGCTATAATGCATCTTAAGAACAAATAAATACTTGTACCGGGTACCTACGGGTCCAATGTACAGTACCGTACTGTACTTGTACTCTACCGGTACCGTACTTGAGATTGTAGTTTAATTTTTAATCAGTTGTTGCAATAACCCGGGTATAGTGTACTTGTAGGTTACTCTCACAATGTGAAGTTATAATCAATTGAATGTAATAGAAAAAAAAAAAAAGTGTAAAATACATTCAATTCAAAGGTTACTCTTACAATGTGAAGTTATAATCAATTGAATGTAATAGAAAAAAAAAAGTGTAATGAATCTTGATAATTTTTTTTTAAAAGAATGCTCTCTGCAGGCATCGTCCAATGATGGCACTCCGTACATATTGTACAAGTATCGCATGTATCCTACATACAGACACTTGGGAATTTGAACGCCATACAAACCAGGTGGCAAACACGCCGCAGTCATCGAGCCTGGTTTCAGGTACATATGGCTAAAATGATACCAATTCACTACCACGGATACTGCAAGTCCCTTGTCTTTCTTCTCTCTTACTCGTTATATTCATACCACATGAGAGAATGATCCTCCGTAATCTGTAATCAGGGATACAGTGCATACATACCTGGGTAACAATACTGGTACCAGCACCGTACCTCATAGCCAGCAAGGGATGTCAGACTCGGGTAGGGGGCAACTTGCTGTTGCGTATACCTGGTACATACCACACATACCGGTACTTGTAACCTTTGAATTGAATGTATTTTTCAACAAGTTTTACACGCTAATTAATTACGCTACTGTAGAAAAAAGATTCATTTTGCCTTGTGGTTACAGGTTCTGATGGATGATACGTGTTGGGACAAGCCTCCAATCTGTTACAGTGCAAAATCCGGTAGCTCCCTTGGCAAAACTCCTCAAAACGACTAGTCGTAATCTTGTGCCCAACTGTGAATATACCATTCGAATCCACACTTCCCTCATCGGTTTACCAACTGTTTTGTTCGTCTCCTTGATTTTCATTTGAACCCCGGGTAACTTAAACTTAATTAGCTACAATAGTTCGGCACGAAAAATTGTGAAATCACTGACAAGGAATCACAATTTTGCGACGTCTGTGGAACTCCCTACTGCGACCCCCAATGTTCACCAAAGTGGAATCGTTCAAACGGGAGTGGACAGGCCAGCCTGTTACACGCTATGTGTCATCCGTCACCGGCATGAGCGTGGTTTTGGTTGACTTCCCAGGCCCTATCATCAATGCGTATCTCGCCGTCGCTACCGAGGTCCATAACGACTCTGGAACCCCTCACACACTGGAGCACTTGTGTTTCATGGGTAGCAAGCAATTTCCTTACAAGGGCCTTTTGGATCAGCTAGCAAACAAGATTTATGGAACTACCAATGCCTGGACTGACACTGACCAGACCGTCTACACCCTTGCCAAGGCAGGCGATGCTCAGTTTGCCAAATTCATGTCAGTTTATCTTGACCATGTAATCAACCCGACATTGCGGGACTCATCCCATCTCACCGAAGTTTACCACGTCACGCCGAAAGCCCGCGAGGCTGGTGTGGTGTTTTCAGAAATGCAGGCTCACGCTCACTCCGCCGATTCATTGATGGAGAATGTGACCCAGAAGATGTGCTTCCCTGAAGGATCCGCGTACAGGTCAGAGACTGGTGGAATGCTGGAACCTTTACGCGTGCTTACTAACGAGTCCATCAGGGCTTTCCACAAGTCGATGTACGCCCCTGACAACATGGTTCTGGTCGTCGCGGGTCAAATTGACGAAACTGCACTGTTTCGGGAACTGGACAAGTTTGAGGAGCAGTGCTTTCCCGGTACTCATAGACCCTTTCGCCCGTTCGTGGACACTGAGCCAGATATCGTTATCTCTAAATCCGAGACGGTTACAGTGGAGTTTCCAGATGAAGACGAGGAGTTTGGAAAGGTCCAGGTGAGTTGGATTGGTCCTGACCACGATGATGGGCTCACCAACACTGCGTTGGATGTACTGGGTGTTTATCTCACCGAATCAGGGGCAGCTTTGTTGCAGAAGGAGTTGGTGGACATCCCAGATCCCCTTGCTGTGTCCGTGATGTTCTATACGCGAGACTACTTGAGAGTTAGCTTCAGCCTAGAGCTTGAATCAGTTCCTACCAAAAGACTTGATGAAGCTTCTGAAAAGATGCTGAATCTCATCAAAGGTCACACTGTGGATTTAAGTCGTATGCAGGACTGTCTTGAAAATACGAAATTGACACTCCTGAAGAGGTCGGAGGAGAATTCCGAGTTCCTGTGCACTACGGTTATTGAGCACTTCCTTTATGGCCGCGGCTCTCTTGAAGAAGACTTCCGGATCAAAGATCATCTCGAAACCCTGGCTGCTTGGACCTCTGCGCAGTGGACTGAAACAATGGTTGAGTTATTTGGCTCGAACAGTATCACAGTGTTGGGAAGGCCTAGTGCCAAGCTCGCAGCTTCAATCCCAAGAGAGGCCAAGTTGCACAAGAAGCAGCTCGCTCAAAAATATGGCAAAGAGGGTCTTGAACGACAACAGGAACTCTTGGATGAGGCAGAAAAAGAACAGAGCAGGCCGATCCCTTTGGAGATTATAGATGAGTTTAAGATCAGCGATCCCGAGATCGGGTTTCTCAAGTCTCAAACGGAGCGATTCGGACGATGGGCGGGAGACGAGAAATCTCTCAGCATTCATTATGAGAAATTTGACAGCAACTTTGTGAATATTGACATCTGTCTTGGTGCCGAGGGTGTTGACGAGGACCTGCTTCCCCTCATTCACCTGATCTACGGCTCTGAGATCTTCAATTTTCCTGTTAAGGGTCTTACCGCTGAAGAGGTGATGACAGGCTTGAACCACGATACCATTCAATACTACGCTTATGCCAGCTACAAGGGTTTTAACGAGGTTGTCCAGGTCCACGTTGAGGCTGAGTCAAGTAAGTACGAGAAGGTTGTTCAGTGGATGCACAAGTGTCTGCTGGAAACTGTCTGGGACAACGACAGAATACAGGTGTGCATTGATAAGGCGCTCAACCAGCTGGCAGAAACGAAAAGAGATGCTGAATCCCGACTTACGTCAGCGAAACAGCGATATCTTTTTGAAAACTCTCTCGTTCATGCAGAAAATCTGGCGTCTTATGAGCAGTGGCTTCGTTCAATCGATATTAAAGACGTCGCAGCTCAGCTCGATATACTGAAGAAACAGTGGCTCAAGAAGGACATTTTCGTTTCCGTGACAGGCAAGGTAGAGGGAGACAATGTGAGTAGTCCATGGAAGCAGTTCTTCGCTGCATTGGAAGACACACCGTCCGAGCTGGCACTCCCACGATCATACGAACATCTGTCTAGGCTTGGAGCGACTCTCAACGGTGAATCAGTGCTGGTTCCCATGAGTAGTACCAAAACTGCTCATTTGAACCTTATGAGGCACCTGGACATGTCATATACTTCGCCTGACCGCATCGCATTGCTCGTCGCATGCGAGTATTTTCAGTGTGTCGAGGGGCCTTTCTGGACAGGGCTCAGAGGTAAAGGTTACGTTTATGGTACCTCTCTTGGCCCTTTCATTGAAGCTAAGCGCCTACAGTTCGAAATTTACCGCTCTAGTAACGTCTACACGACTCTTTGCGAAGCTCGCTCTATTGTAACCAACACAAGCACTCTAGACGAAACGTTATTTGTTGGCGCTAAGCGATCAGTAATCAACAACTATGCGAACTCTAGAGCGTCAAATGCTGCTGCTGCCTCCAACAAGGTTGTTGATGTGGAGATCAAGTACAGAAGCGAGTGGAAATGCGTGGATGACATTCCCAACTTCGTTGATCAGTTTGTTAAGGATGTTGAAGCAGTCAGCGAGGACGAGGTCAAGCGCGTGATAAAAAAGCATATTGTTCCACTTTTTCAAGGCGCGCAAGATACTGCAGTTTTCTGCGCTCTCAACATTGGCGAAGTTGACGCCCTCAAGGAGAAGCTGGAAAAGGATGGTTACAACGTCGAGGTTGAAGAAATGGACGAGGGTGAGAGTGGTAGCGATGATGGAAGCGACACTGATGACGATGATGGCGATGAATCCAACCTTGACGACGATTCTGATGACGGCTCTGAAGATCTTAGCACGACCGAAGAGTGAGACCTAGGGTAGATGATAGTAATAGATATCGATGGTACAAGCAATTGGTTAACGAGGAACCAAACAACCACTACAAGGTAGCGGTCTCCGAGCCTGACAGCTGGATAGATGTTGCCAAGTCAATATTTTTCTTTTTCCTTTTTTCATACTGCACACTCAATTAATAATACTGGCTTCTATAGTGCAACAGGTTACTTCTTGTTGTATCCACCACCTTTATTGCAGCATTTTCCTCTTCTGTACAGATAGTATATGGGGAGAGACAAAAGTAATATGCAATGTCATGAGAAATATAGGTTGAAAAGGTGTTATGGGTTAGTTTCGTCTTCCGATAAGATACCTAAAGGACATGGAGTCAATCAGGAGCCTCAAGTGCCAGGAACACCGAGGAACAGTTCATTATCTATGACTAGCTAGCAATGATCTCCTCTGTCAGTTATACCCAGCATATCTGCTCTTGGGGGCGAGTTTATCGAGTTTTGCAGTTCATCACTTTGGTCTCGTCAATGATGTTTACTAATTAGAGAGGAGTACTATCTAAAAACAAGTCAGAGACATGAAAAAGCTGTACGTTAATTACTGGTGGCCCTCAAAATTGTTATTATTAGCTTCTTGTACATCTTTACAGCTTTTACCTTTCAATGTAAGACGTGATACCAAGTCAGTATTTTTTATGCCTACAGAACAGAAGAAAATATAGCACAATAAGAAATTATGGCAACCAAATGTGTGTTTTCGGACAGCAACAATCTTTATTGCATGCTCTGAGATATATATTGACTGAAGTTCTTTTTTTTCCTGGTATTTAGTCGTCTTATTCCTTGGACAGAATTCGAGTCCCTCCTAGCTCACTTACAGAACAGAGATATACAGCATTTTGGAGTATAATCAACAGCCAGAGCTAGTCGTGTGCATATTGGTTATCTTGAAAAACACTATGGGCCTTTTACTTACCTAATTTCAGTTTTTCTTTATCAATACACCGCGTTGCTCCTAGAGAAATCATGAAAAAGAGATAAATGAAGCATCGGTAGGTTTAAGACACAAGTGGAAATGGTCATTCGTACTGTGATAGCTACCTGGACCACCCTATTGTCTTCTCATCTTGTATTTCAGCTTTTATTCGTGAACTAATCAGCTTTTCGCTAGCGTTCCCAGATTTATGCTAGCATTGATGCTCACAGAAGACAGAAACATAGACATATATACTGGCCAGATAAATCTAGAGGCCTACCGCTTATCACATTGAGTTAATTCAAGCATGATAAAGAGCTCTTATCACTTCATTTCCGCTTTTATTCTTCTATTTATCGAGAATTCTTTACGCTTCATTTCATGCTCAATCAGTGAGGTCGACAGAAGAGAGAGATACCTGGTAATAATAATACCAACAACAAAACAAATATCCCCTTGCACAGTTCTGGCTAGATTACCGTCATCAACTCCTTATCTTAACCCATTTCAGCTTTTTTTCAACATCAATCAGGTTATCCCTCCTGGCTCAACCAGGTGTTGACGAAGTGCGAAGTCCGTTAATGGTTTATACAAGTTACAAGAAAAAGGGGCTAATTATTTAACAGTGGCTTGGTTGAACGCCCCGGGTTTTTTTTTCTTCTTTTTTCTGCTTCCTGCCTTCTATTTAGCAAGTTACACCAATCGCAACCATGGTTTCTCTCGATGATGCTTACCAACAGAGAGGTGTTCTTCTGTTTTATATGCCACATTTATGATAAGCTAATTTTGTTTGCTAAAGTCATTTAAATGTTCTTTTTGTTCACATCCTTTACTCTTTTACTTCTTTTATATTGCAATTCATCAAGTTCTTCATACGAGACTTTTGTGTGCCTGCCATTGACGCTTACAGAAGAGGTAAATGTATCATAAATACACAATCACTGCAACTAAAAGTAGTTTAAAACTGACTGCGAGCCCTCAAAAACGTCATTACTATCATATTCTAGTTTATTTCAGCTTTTCAACGCCATTTATCTAGGGTTTTCTACATCTACATTTCGCTCTGACATCTAAGATGCTGAAAGAGAAGAGGTAAATACTGCAAAATACCCCAGCAGTTAAACATAGTACCCAAAAAGTGACTGATAGCCTTAAGTAACATTATGAGACTCGTGTCTCTCTCACTTTCACTTTCCATTCTTCCATTAATCGAGCTATACATGTCCATGATTATTCTGTCAATCTGTGAGGCACACAAATGCATGAAATTCAATAGAGATACTTACCAATGACAACTAAATGTAACTAAATGTTATATAATACCCATTTTTGCTATTATTGACTGTTTTTTCACATCCATGAAGCTTTTCTTCTTCAATTAAACAAGTTATCCAACAAGTACAATAGCTTATGATTTTATCTCCCCCGAAGATGCTGACTTATAAAAGGCTAAAGGACAAATAAAAAGTAACTACTGTAACCAAGAGAGCTTTTTAAGACACATTTAAGAACTGTAATGTCCAGCTGCATTTTTCCCGCCTCGATTCAGCTTTTATTTGCAAATTAATCGACTTCTTGTGCCACTAACTTGTCCACTAATGCATCGATGGTTACGAAACAAGGAGAAAAAAGGCACAATATTGCAACAGAGACAATAAGAGGTGTCAACATACCTACGTTTAGAGAGCAGTAATGATAGGAACATTCTTTTTCCCTTCTTTTCATCTTTCTTCCATCACGTTGAACTAAAAGGTGACTGTGGTCTCCCCTATATGTTGGTTACAAAACAAAGAAACGACTGTTAGAAAAGCACTAGAGACATTGGTATGTTACCGATTACTTACCAGTGGTCTTTATGGTAGTTATTAGCCTATTTTATACTCATTTATAGCTTATACTCCTCAGTTCAAGAGGTTGTGACAGGCCATGACTATTGGCTTATGCATGCGAAAAATGGAGGAATAGAGCATCAGTTTCATCCAGCAACATCGATAAGCTGTCAGTTTCCAGTATTAAGTAGTTATCAACACTGTGATCAGCTTATGTCACTTTATTACTGCTTATTTTCTCTTATTTGTCATCATACCCTGACATCTGCATTTTGTGGTTATGGATTACCGCATTGCTAACAAGGGATAATAACTGTATTGTCAGCTAGGGACATCAAGAAGTTGACAATCATCTACTGTACCTCTAGCTATCATAATTATTATGAGTTTCAGATCTAACTTGAGTTCAACTTTTATTCTTCCACTTTGTCGGTATTCCCATGCTTGCATGTTGTCCACTCAACAGTGGTTCATGCAACAGTAACGCAATCCTAGTGGTCTAAAAAGTAGCCAGTTGAACAATAGTGGCCTTCTAGGTGTCTAAACTATTATTTTTCTAATTATTATTGTTTCAAATATTCGAGTTATCCTTACGCCTACACTTTTCCTCCCCTCGTAAGGTACTGACAGAAGAGTAATATACAGTTATTTAGAGGCCCGCAACTAAAAAAGGTGATGAGATTCATTTTTGAGGCTTTTAACATGTCCTGAGCGTCTTGATTTACTTCATTTCATCTTTGCTTGCCATTAAACCAAGTTATCACAACGCGTTTAAGACAATCCCTATTAAGTTACGAACAGAACAGAAAGCGATTCGCGAATGGTACATAATAGAGACAATAAATGTAACGGTTCATCTACTAGTACTTACCAATAGCATCCTTTACCACTTATCTTATTCAATTTCACGTTTTTGTCTCTCTTGTACAGTTATCCCAGCCATAATACCGGTACAAGTATTTGTCTATTCACCATACTAACGAAAAAGAGGTGAAAGCATCAGTGGAAGTACAAATATGAGGGGTCTAAGATGTTACAAGCATCTTACATTACTTCAGTTCAACTTTTTCTCTATCACTGTTCCTGTTATCCCTACACCTGTAACTTTCCCTATTTAATGTGCTGAAAAGAGAGAGGGTAAAGCAGTAAAGCACTATATATCCAGCTCAGTGGCAACAGATACTGGTAAAATACGTAGTATTAGTCTTCAATAACATTATGAACCACCTTATGTTATCTATTTCACCGTTTGTTCGTCCATTTATCGAGCTATGCCAGTCCATAGTTTTACTCTCGACTTAATATGCTCACTGAATCGATATAAACGTTCCAATGATACATTCTGTCAGGAATAACAAGGATATTCATTCTAATGTAATGCAGGTTCTTGGGTTCGTATTCTCTTGTAGTTCAATTTGTCTCCATTGGTAAACGACTTACTCCTAGATCAGCTGGTTTTACCAGCAATGTTGATATTTAACAACACATACAATACAACCTAAAGATTTACAGGACACGTTTGAAAGTGGTCAGTCATATGATACTAGCTTTGTCAACGCTCTGATAGTCTTTTTTTACTCAAGTTCTTCTTTTCTTCGTCGATTTACCCAGTAATCCCTACGCATGTATTTTTTTCTCCATTGAGTTGTGAACAGAACAGCATGAACAAATGATAAGAATATCCCAGAGACAAGAACAGTGATTAAATAGCTACTTGAGTATACAAATAACATCCACGATTTCTTTAATTGTTTATCTCAGCTTTTTTTCCTTAAAATTCAAGTTGTACCTGTGGACGATTCTTGAGTCTTCATGTGCACTACTTATAGCGGAGTTACTTGTAGCAAAAATACGTATTTACTATAGTTAACCGTGATAAAACGCATATTTAGGGCTGAATAAAAGTCATAAATACATTTTTTTTGCTTCAAATCAGCTTTTCTTCGCTACTCTATTCAGCTCTCACCTCTTAGCATGCCTCTCAGCCTTTGATGCTTCTAGAGCAGGAGTGTAAATAGCAGTTTTATATAAACCAGCAACAAATGAAAATATCAAATTGCCTAATTAATACTGTTCAGATGTCTTGATGGTTTTACCTTGATTTATTTCATCTTTTTCCAGCTTTAAATCGAGATATCCTTTTAGGTGTATTTCCCACATAGAAGTTGAAGATAGAGCAGAGAGAAATAGAAGATAATTTTATACTAAAGAGAAGGAAAAACAGCCAATTACTTACTGATGGTCTCAAAGTACATCACTGACATTCTATATTTCTTCAATTCAGCTTTCTTTCTTCATTTTATCAAGCTGAATAATTCATGGTTTGACATCTCATTATGAGACTCACAAATTAGAGATAGATACTTTGATGATAGACACTATAAGCATAAATAAGCTGTCCCCTATTTACTTTTGGCCATTACAACTGTTATTACTCTCTTGTTATCCTTCTATACAGCTTTTATTCATCAATTATCAGGTTATCCCCACTCATGAAAGTTGTCCATTCCGTGATGCTTGCACGGAGGGGTAAATGAAACAGTGGCACGTATTACCTGTACAGTAGAGTAGTCAGGCACTTATCAACAGTAATTTGAAATCTTATGAGTCTTTTAGTCTACTAGATTTCAGCTTTTTTCAACCAATTTTTTTCGAGTTACCTCTACGCTTGCATTTGGTCTTCCCATATGAGGTGCTGACAGAAAGTAAATGATTGGCATTTACCTCAATGACATCAAAGGAGAGTGTCCTAATATGTACTAAAAGACTGATAAAATGTCATAATACTCTTCTCCTACCTCAATTCAACTTTTATTCACAAATATTAGAGAATTACGTAGTCCTAATTTATGCCATTTTACCTGTGATTATAAAACTCAGAGAAATAGAGAAGAAATGATACACAGGTGACACAATAACGAGTTAAATAGCATTATAGAAGTACATTTCATTGTCCCTGGTTTCTAATTTTACATCATTTGCTCTTCAAGTCTTCGTCTAACCGAGATATTTTTAACACTAAGTTATCTCCATTAGTTTGAGTGGGGATATATAGAGAAGTTGTACCTCTCATATATCTTCTGTGGTAAAAACAACATGCAGTAGAGCAATTGTAGCCCAGAAGTAGTCACAAGGTCTTTTCTACTTGTTTCTGTCGTTGTTCTTGAGGTTAGTTGACTTACCCTCGCGCATCTACCGGCCCTTTATGACGCTCACATATGGATCAAAGCACAGTGAAAATGAAGTCCAAAAACAACAAGTTGTCATTAATTACGTACAATAGCTCTATTAGGGAGTCATGAGACTTGAAAGCTACCAATATCCAACCTCTATTCTTCAAGAATCGATTTGTCAAAACGTCTTAGTTTCGTCTTCCCATGTGCTACGCGCCGGTACTTCACAGGGATATTGTGAAGAGTCATTGCTGCGAGTAACATTGGGAGATAATACATCACCTAAGACTAGCTATCACTGATGTCCCCTGTCAGTTATCCCCTTTATATTTGCTCTACGTTTCCAATTTGTCGAGTTCATCTTGGTTTTATGTATGATGCTTACTGAGTAAAGATAAATACAGTAAAAAAGAAGTCAGAGATACTGGCAAGCTGTTTGTTACTACTGTTAGCCATAAGAATTGGTACTAGCAGCTTATTTTACTTCTCTACAACTTTTATTCTTCAATTATCAAGTTTTCCCTACCAGTAGGCAAAATGATTGAGGCCTGCAAAATAGAGGTAAATATGGTAGAAAAGTAAGTAGGGAAGCCAAAAGGGATCTTTGGCGCAATAGCAATTGGTACAAAATACCCCGAGTCTCTTTTATTACTTGACATCACCTTTTATCTGCTATTTAATCGACTTATTCCCAACGGTGAATTGTTAGTCTACACTAAGCTCATTGACTGAATAGAGATATACGGTAAGAATTGATACCACGAACAATAAGAAATAGTTAGCTACATATTCAGAGCCACCAATAATATCATGAGAAATTGAAATTGCCACCTTTCAGCTTTCCTGCATCAATACATCTAGTTATGCCGAGCAATGTTCTTGTCTCTTCTAAGAAGCTCACAGAAAAGAGATATATGAAGCATTTATAAATTTAAATCTCAAGCAGAAGTAGCCATCCACTCGCTAATATAATGCTTGACATGTAGAGTTTCTTCTTACGGTATGTTTCAAGTTTTACCCGTTATTATCAACATATCCTTGCACCTAAGTTTACTTGTCAATATCGATGCTAACAAAAGAGAGAGATATGAGACTGCATTGCTAGTCAAGATCATCTAGAAGTTAAAAATTACCAACATTCAATTATTCTAAAGCATTAATAGAAGCTCATATCACTTAGTTTCCACTTTTCATCATTATTTATTTCATCCCTACGCCTACATTCCATGCTCAATCAGTGGGGTTGACAGAAGAGAAATACATGGTAGCAGTAGATAAAAGCAGCAAAAAGTAATGATTTGCAGAACAATAATAGCTAACTCAACGACCCCACTGCTTATATGAACCCATTTCAGCTTTCTTGTCTTCATTTATAGCGCTATTCCTTTTGTTTCTACCAGAGGTGTTTACCGAAGTGCGAAATTCGTGAATAGTTAGCACTGGGTACAAGAAATGGTGTGCCATTATCTACTAATGGCTTTTTTTAATGTTCAGGGCCTTTCAAATATCTTCATTACAACTTTTTTACATCAGTTTATCAAGTTGTATTAACCAGTCTCCTATGATTCTTACTAAGAGGGGAGTACACCACACCAGAAATGGCGATCCAGAGACATAAAAAGCTACCTTTGTCTACTACGCACATCTAAGTGTTCCTACTGATCACTTCTTTTACATTCTTTCAACTTTCTTTCAGCTATTTATCACATATCCTAACATTACTTTTTTCTCTCTGCCCTTGATGCTTTCTAATGAGGTAAATGTATGACAACTACTTCATATATGCAGTGAGAAGTAGTTGAACACCAACTATGAGTTATTGAAAACGTCATTATCTTCCTAATCCAACTCATTTCAGCTTTTTAACATCATTTGTCCAGGTTTCCCTACGGCCACATTTTTTCCTGTCATATTAGATATTGATAAAGAGATTATAGATATTGCAAAAGACCCAAACACTTATAAATAGTAATCAATGTCCTACTAATAGCCCTTAGAAGCATGCATAGCTTCTTTACGCTTCCCCACTCAACTTGTATTCTTCAATTCATCGATATATACTTGTCTATGACACTTCTCTCAATCTATTATATTCTGGGAGGTGGTAAATGTGGCAGTATTACACTCAAACTGCAGCAGGAGGTAACAAAACGGACTTATGAGTTGACTTGAACGATCTGAGAAACTTATCCTTCTTCTCTTCAACTTTTATTCGTTTCCAATCGGCATATTCCTACATCAGGTCTTGGGACTTGTACCGCGAAAAGATAATTGTTACATTAACAATTTTAGAGACTTCTGGGGATAATTGAGTAGTCACTGAAAGCTATACTAGACGTTTTGTAACTTCACTATGACTTATTAGCAATTTTATCTTCTCAAAATAGAGCTGCTCAAATTTCTTCATTTTTCTCACCAATGAAGCTCACCGTACAGGAAGTTATATAGAAAAAAAAATACTACAGACAACATTAGATGGCATGATATCTACTACAGCTTACTATGAGTGATACTGACTTCTTTTATTGTTCATTTTAGCTTTATCTGTCAGTATATCGAGTTATAACTGTCAATGATTCATGTCTCTCATATACAACACTTATAGCAGAGATAATTGTAGCATAAATACGTAATAGCTTCAGTAGAAAGTGGAACACTATTTCATTTAACTCTTTGAGCACCCTGAGTATCTTATAATTTTTCAATTCAACTTTTCTTAACTATCAAATGGAGATATCAGGTTCTGAGGATTGTCTCTCAACCTTACCTATCTAGTGTTAGATAAAACAGAAATAAGTACCGAGGCCATCCCAAAAGTGGTCAGTCGTACAATACTACCGGTAGGCGTATTAGTGTTACAAAACTTCTATCATACTTCATTTCAGCTTTTATTCTCTGATGTTCGTGATCTCCCCACGCTAACATTTTGTCTCCCAAGCTTGATGAAAGCAGAAGAGAGGAAGTACAGTAGCTGCTAACTCCAGTAACAACAAGAAAGTGTCCTTAAATTACAGCTAGCTGTGAAAATGTTCTGAGCATATTATATAACTGATTTTTATGTTTCTTTGTCATTCTACTATGGTACCGGTAGTCTTACTCTGCATCTCGTGAGTGAATTAGGTGACTGAGGGAAGAGATATTAACACATGCATACTACTGGGTGGGACCCATAAAGTAGTCTGATACACAGATGGACTACTGGTAAGTGACGTAGAACTGTTATCACACTTCATTTCAACTTTTATTCTTCCACCTATCGAGCATTCCCACGAGTGAGTTTAGCTCTTGGAACGATTTCCACTCAACAGAGAGGAATACGGCAATAACATACTAGGGCCAAAATCGAGGAGCCTTTAATCTACTACTAGGCGTTCAGAGTGTAGCTGACTACTTGACACACTTCTTTATGGATTTTTTTCTCCAATTTATCATGTAATGACAGCCTATGGTTTAGAAGTCACACTCATCTGAGGAGGTAACAATACTACGCACTGAGAGTTGCTACAAAAGTGGTCTGAAGTGGAGTACTGTTTATATAAGCAGCAGTGACTATTTATCTTACACTATCTCTGCTTTTAAATGTCATCCACGCAATCCCTCCCTGCCTCTGTGTTGAGTATCTTCGCCAAAGATACGGCAGGAAGTGTTGAATATAATGGAAACTTTATATACAAATACATTAACGACTTACACATCACTTCACTGGAGGGCGTTCCGATACCCAGACTCCTATCTCAACAGAGATACTCGTCAGAGGAGTCTACACACCCTTATGAGGGTCCGCACAGAGCATTCTGCATCAGCATGGACGGATGTCCCTCTGGAAATGAGGAGCTCTCATTTCAACAGGACGAGATATGCTGAAACTAAGAGAAGTGATAGAGTGCATATTAATACAACATAAGGACACTAAAATGCTTTTAAAAATCAATTTCCAGCGTTTTTTTCATCATTTAATCCACCTGTCGTGTATTCTGAGCATTCTCACATGGGTGTTGAAAGTAAAAAGGTAATGCAGGTATTTTTTCGCACAAATGGTTTCTGAAAACTTCTTTCTCATAGAACATACGGCAGTGGTATTATACTGAATATCTTAATCTGCTTCTTTTCAGCTTTTAATCGTGTTATACATCTAGTTTTCTGCACATGGTTTTCGTTCCTTCGTTGTTGTTCTCACTAGAAGAGATATATCAACATATGTATTAGAGAGATTCGGAAGCTGTTGATAACTTACGTCTAGTTATTCAAAGTGTCATGAAGTCTTCATACTACTTTATTTATCCTAATTTTGGTCTTTTATTCAAGCTGTCCACACAAATGCATTCTGTCTTCAATTCTAAGATGTCGATTATAACGGTCATTACAGGTTACTCGAGAGGAAAAACCAATCAGAGGTCAGCTGTTAGCAACTTTAAACATTGTGAGCCTCTTGTTATTTTTTATTTTCGGTGATGTTCGTCTTTTTATCGATTTCTAGTACCGGTAGCCCATGACTTTTCATTCAATCAGTGATGTTCGAAGAAGAGAGGATTTATAGTATTTGTAGTACCGGTACGGTAGTAAAACATTTCATTGATATGAGAGGTGTCAAGTAGAGATTGATATCAGCTAAACACTCTTTATTGGCCACTTCTTCACCCCCATTTACATTTTTATTCTTTGAGAACAGACTACCTCCTGTCCAAGGCATTGTCTTATGTCATCACCTAGTGGCTAGAGGAGTGAGAACCCAACGCTAGAGAAGAAGTATCACAATAAAAGAAGCTATTTCAAGGTCTAAATGATATAAAAACTTAGACGCCAATAAAATGTGACATCCCCGATGTTTTTGAACAGTTACACCTCAACATCATGGATGATCCATATTATGCCCATGGCAAGCGAGTGCTTGAACTTATTGTTAAAAGAAGTCAATGAACTAGGGTGGAAGAATCTGATACTGAGCATAAGAGGACGTTAAAGATCTCATTGCACGTTATGGCGCTATTTGAGCAGTTTCTGTCACAGATCTGCGGAGGTCAATCTCAGCCAAGTATCTTCCAACTAAACCTCTATCAAGCACTGTCTTTCTACTTACAAGTAGCTTTGTGGCCTGCATAATAAGGCAAAATGAATCTTTTTTCTAGACGAAATTAGCGTGTAAAACTTGTTGAAAAATACATTCAATTCAAAGGTTACTCTTACAATGTGAAGTTATAATCAATTGAATGTAATAGAAAAAAAAAAAAAAAAGGAGGTCACTGCCACATGCTGCACAGCACATTCCATCAATCAATCAACACCATTAATCATCACCTGAAGCTGCAAAAAGACTTGAAACGGGTTCATTTAACTTCACGAATGGTGATTCGGTCTTTCTCAAGAATTTTCCTTTCACATTTCTGAACTTTTTTGCCACAAACTCTGTTACTTGTATGATATGAACCCTCGAATTTGATTGTGCAAGAGCAGGTGAATGAACTCAGCATATTCCTGGGTTGTGAACAGACTTCAAAAAACCAGGAAACAGTCCGACGTGCCCAGTACAAGTACTTGTACTTGTACTTGTATTTCTCACACAGCCTTCTCTACCTTGTATAAGTACCTCTCTGTTATTCGTCCTTAGCCTCGTGGGCACCCAAAGCACGATCCATAGCCATGAACCCCTTAAACCCTGCCACATCTACAAATGTACAAGTAAATAATATTTTACCGCACAGTCCGAAGAGAAGTTAAGACAGCCCTATAGCTAAGAACAAGTTGCCTGCCATAGTTTCGTACAAGCAGCCTGTTTTTCTGGCAAATCACTTCGAGTGTCGTTCTAACAGTTGGATATTAGCATAATGGATTCGATTAATTTGGACCAACTTACATGACGCCCAGGTATAGAGACTAAGCACATTTGCAAATTATTATTGACAATTGAGAGCAATGTTTTCTACCCCCACCTGAATAGGGGCCTTCCTGTGGCAGAAAGAGCAGCTTCTGGCTAGTTCTACGGCCGAATTTCAGCCTATTTTGAAGAAAATGATATCAGGACGATCATCCTTGCATCGTACATCTAGGGAAACCATCATTATCTTATTGTCATCAATTTTCGACAAAAGATTACTGACTCTCTAATAATCCCCACATGTGGCAAAATCTTCTTCGGTCAGGGGTTCATAGCTGCACTAAAACTTACACACGAGATTCTTGCAACAAAAATATGCACTGTAATCCACCAAGATGAACGCTATGTACTGGTACGGACGTACCTGGTGCTTCTACATCCACATAGTTGTGCGTGCAGTTGTCTGTTCTGCCAACATATTCATTGAAATTCAAAATAGGGTGTAGAATAACTCGATCAATCAGAGAACAAAAGCTGGAATGATGGAAAAAGAGCAACTAGCTACACTTTTAAAGGCTATAAGACTATTGCAGACCACTTCGAAACGTCTTTTGTCTATGTTAATACCACATTTATCCTGCTCTTCACACATGAAAGATGGGTATAGTTCAGGTGTAAGAAAGATTCTATAAAGTAAGAGAAAAAGGAGAATATAAGAAGAATAAGTAGTTATGGATTTTTCAAGCTGCTGATACTCTCTGGAATACTTCATGTTTCTGTATGAAAATCTTAATGATGCATTTACCTCTTCTCCGTGAGCATCATGGTTTGAGAATAAATTATGGAGGTATATGTCGACAAATAGATGTACAAAAGAGAAAACAATAAGAGATGAAAGGCCAGTGATGTTACTTACTGCTATGGAATGTCGTTTAGAAGCTTTTTCGTGGTGTTGGATTGAATTTATACAATAATTCTCTTTGTTCAGTAAGCACCTGATGGAGAGAGGAAAGTAATCAGTTGGGATATCTTGATAAATGAAGCAGAAAAGCTGCAGAGAATTACAAAAAGTGTCTGATAACAGTCATCCTGGCTACTGTCAAGTATCTGACACCTCATATATGTCAAATTCAGGTATTTAGCAGCTCTTGTTCCTATATTGTATACATCATCAGCAAGGGGCAAAATAACACTTCGTAGAACCTGACAAAATGGTGAACAAAAGTTGAAATGAAGAGAACTAAAAAGTGAAATGTACCTATAGCCGCTACTAGTAAATATAATGACCCCACCTACTGTCTCTAATAAGTTTATACCGCTTTATCTCCCTGTTACGTGAGTGCTCATTACTAAGTGGGTCAAATGTAGTCACAGAGAGAAGTGATGTAACAGACGAAAAAAGCTGAATTCAGATTAAGAAAGAGCATTTGAACAGCTATACGTCTGCAATTCTCAAAAACACTAGTTTTTATAGCAGTTATACTGTTTTAGTGATGTCTTCTCAAACTCTTCTTACAGTGAATTATAATCGTAGGATGAGATAACTTGTTAAATTGAAGAATGACAGTTATATGTAAGTGAAAAAAGTGAGAAATACGGGTCTTCAGGACTCTAATTGACAGTTTAGTACTTTTACTTGTCACTGACATTGATATTTCTGTTTTTCTCGCAGATATGAGAACATAAATGTAGTGACCAATAGCAGTACCAGGTACAACTTGAATAAGCACCCATAAAAGTTGAAACCAAGTAGGATATCTTAATCTTGACATTAGTTCTGGCTGTTGATAGACAGTACTGGTAGCTACCTCTTGTGTCTTTGATCCAGCTGTCTTTTTTCGATTGTCAAGTTATAATACCGGCACCAGTAATCATGAAATGATGCTCACAATGCAGAGGAAAGCTGGCCGAATAAACACTAAGCACGTTTTTGGGCCGTCTATGGGGACCATTAGAGCTGTAATACAAGTTTTGTTATATGCTAATTCTTATTATTCCTTTCCGCTATTAATTTGCAATTTGCAATTTGACAAGTTATCCAACCATGTGGATTTCTCTCCCTCCCTTAAGCATAACAAGGTGGAGGTAGATTCTGCAGTAAAGTGTACTGGGTGCAATAAAAAGTAGTCCATAATATACTATCCGCTATCATAGACGTCACGAGCAACTTAAGTTGTTTTATTTCAGCTTTCATCTTTCAATATTCGAGTTGCCCCATGTCTGCTACATGTCGTATATGTGAGATGATGAAAGGAAAGAGTGCACTACGACGAGAATACACATCATAGATAAAAATAGAGCAGAAAATCTATCAAAGGTAATCAGGAACTTCATATACTACTCATATGTCTTTATTCTATGTTTCTTTCCTTCATTTATGAAGTTTTTCCAGCCCATGATTCTGTTCTTCACTTGATACCTATGAAGCACCGTTAAACGTAGTAGTTATACTTGGTTGATATCATTAATTGTGCTCTGATACACCATGGAAGATAGCTGAACAGCCCCAGCCTATTGTATTACTTTAATTCAACTTTTTCTGTTAGTTAATCGAGTTCTCCTAAATTGGGAGATCAGTGTCTCAACCGATGAATGCTCCAAATGGGATAATCACATCGGTAATACTGAGTACTGACATCAAAGAGTAGAATAAACAAAGTGACAGCTATCTAACGCATTTTATCACTTTTGGATTACTTCATGTCAGCTTTTTCTCACAATACTGTATTTTGATTTGTTGCGCATATGTTTGGTCTCTTGTTTGTTAAGGTAGACAGAACAGAGGTGACTACGACAGCAGTAAAAAACAGCACTACAAGATGTTGTCAGTTAAATACCAAGGGCGTTCTCGAAATTTTATAGCCTACCTTTTCTGAGTAAGTTGCTCTTATGTTCTCCCATGTACTATTTGTTACCTCTCCCTTGAGTTCAGAGGCAACAGAGGTAACTTCATGAATAGGATGAGCCAGAGCCTAGAGAAGTTAGCCGTTGCTTGATTACACCAGTTATATATCTGCTGGGTATCTTCTACCGCTTCAATTCAAGAAATTTCAAGATAAATATCGAGTTATGCCTGTGACCGATTTTTGCCTCTCCACCCACGATACTTACATGAGAGGCAAAGGAAACGGAACTACAGGTAGACTGAAAAACAGAGTGAGGACTTGCAAAAACCGGTGCACCAGACACCTTGTTAGATGTTTTTAGTCTCATACCAGCTTTTATCTCTCGTGAACTAGGAATATTCCTCTGTATGGATCGTGGCTCTAAAAATCATATCATTCAGAAGATAGAGAACTACAATAAAAATTGCTATGGGCAGAAAGAGCTTAAGACTAACCTAATAGTTCTCTTCAAGAATATTTATATTCTACTTCATCTCTTCTTTTCACCTGTTCTATTCCCATTTGTCGAGTTATTGAGAGCTATAGATTTTGCCCCTACCGATACTATCTTCGAAGATCAGACGTTGATGTAGCAATTAGAGGTAATAAGATCAAAGGTAAGTGACCAGTCGCATATTTACAACATGAAAAGAGTCATGCGGATCTTAAAATATTCAAAATCAACTTTTGCCCGTAAGTATTTCCATTCATGTCAGACTCCTAGGCGTATCTCTCGAGTCACATCAAGGCAGTGCAACTACGCATAAAGGATGACGACAAAATAGGTATTAATGATAGCAGCCGTATAACTCTGGTTACTTAGAGGTCGTGAGAACTATCTATGCCTTCATTTATTAGTTTCTTTTCTCTTTTATTGAGTTTCTCTTTAGGTGGTTGTGCCTTATCTATAAGCCCGTACAACAGAGTGAGATATCCTAGTGATGGTAGACAAAATCAAATATGTAGAAAAGCTAATAGCACAGTGGTAAGCTAGATGATGTCATAAAGCCTTGTTTGTACCAAATTTATGTTGTTTTGTTTTATTAGAGAGTTATTCAGTGCACTTGGTCTACCCAGCCTGAGCCATCTTGCTACACGGGGACGGACTACAGCACTAGTATATCTTTAGTAAACAGAAATCATATATTATTCGCACCATTCAGGATCAATCAGTGTAATAGACACATTGGTTTTGTCGATTTCAACTTTTATCTGTTGTTTTGACGAGTTATCCCTACAGCAACAATTGGTCCTCAAAACCTAGGGGACCAGCAGAAGTGAGAAACAACAGCTGTCGTACCAAGGACATTAAAACGTGGCCATATGTATTTTCAAAGCTATTACAATAACATGGGACTCTTGGTGTAGTTGTAGTCTTATTTCGATATCATTCTATGGAAATATGAAAATAACCCCACGCGAGCATGTGGTCTCTCCATGAAGTCATTCAGACGGAACGGAAGAAATACAGTAATAGTATATATCAGGACAGGAAGAGCTATAAAATAGGGTGTCTCTAGCTACTACGTTCTGGCTTAACAACTCAAATCTCCTCATTCCAGTTTTTATCCATCAAAAATTCAGTTTTTGCCTGCGCCCGATTTCGTCTCTCCATATAAGATACCCACAACAGAGGTAAAAGTAGGATAATTACAGATCAACCGAAAAGATGAGTAGAATATTACAATAACAAGTTGAGTGAACACCTTGAATGCTTTCTCTGACAACGTTTCATCTTTTCTCTGCGGATAAATCGGAGTATTAGTTACGGATTTTGGCTTTAAAGCAAGTATTTTCAGGAGAAATAGCTATGGGACAAGAATAGGTCATCCAACATAAAGGAAAATGGCCTAAAACATTTATAACCCCTTTGGTTTGATCATTCCAACTCCTGTTATACCATTTATCAATTTATCCGTAACTGTGACTCGGATCTCGTTCCATTGTAGAAAAGAAAAGAGGTAAATGTATTAATGGTGTTCACCAGTTACAGTAGAAACATATCAGCCACCATGGAACACCTTTGCAAGTATTTCAGATACTTTGTTTGCCTCTTATTCAGCTTTTCTCAACAAGAAGATGGAGTCCTTTCATAACTGAAGACTTGCCTTTCTATCCGTAATACATACAGATCACAAACAGCTACACTAGTAGACAAAAGGAACAAGAATTAGTAATGAATAACTCACAAGTAGCACTGAAAATGCTGTTAGTGTTTTATGACACTTACTTTCAGCTTTTATCAATCGATTTATCGATTTACCCCCAGGCCTGTGTGATGCCTTTCATTGTAGTCCCTCATGACAGCGAGAAATATGACAATATCAACATACAGGGGGCAAGATAATGATACATGGGGCATAATGACAGTAAAATCAGTGTGTCAAATGTTTAGTTCCACTTCACTAGAACTTTTCGTGTCTTGAGAAACAAATTTCAACCTCTAAGCTCATTTATGTGTAGTTCTGGTGCTAACATATAGAGGTACTGTAGCTTTAATATACTTTTGGAGGTTTTTAAGAGTTGTTTATCTCACATCTACAGTTGAATGGATGACTCAGGCTTCTTTTTTCATTACTTTCCTAAATGATTGTGTCACTTCGTTGATTCTGACTTCCACAGTTTGTCTCTCCAGCAACGAAGCTAGCTGAACAGAGTTGAATACAGGGATAGTAGTTTTAGAGACAGCAGGAGGTTAGTATTTACATTTGAAAGGTATTAAAGAACAAAAAACAAATCTTCAAACCAGTCATATCAACTTTCCATGCTATTAATGGAAATCCCAAGTCCTATGTTTTGACCCGTCACCCTGGTGCTTACTTAACCGAGATAAACACAGTACACAAGCATTTCAATAACAACAAGAAACGTTCAAATAGCAATATACCAACTAACTAATGTCTTTTAGTATTTCATTTACTTCTTTTCAACTTTTCTTCGTTGCTTAGTAGATTTATACCTGTCAGCATTTTACCCCCACAGCCAACGATCGTCACAACACAGAGGCGAATAGAACGTAATAGTAAGCTCAGGGTAGTCTTTAGTTGCCTAATGTCTTTCACACTTTTCATTTGATTTTACTGTAGTACCATATATTTCTCGAGTTATACCAGACGGGATTTATAGCATATACAGCATCCCCACATCACAGACGCTTACACTCCATAGAAAGTTATTGAGGGAAACAGGATGGTATCAGACTCATATAATAAGAGGATTAGCTGTCCCAAGTTCTTTCCAATAATTCTTCTCAGTTTTATTTCTTCAAATATGCAGGTTATCTTTACGAAGCATTTCTCGCGATATATAGGATGTTGATCGATAACGGAAATTTACAGAAATAGTAGATAATTGCAGTTAAAACTAGTTGAAGAAAGCATATAGGAGCTAGACGGATGTCACGAACCATTCATACCACTCCCTCTCAACTTTTCTTTACCGTCTAACACAATTTTCCTGCGCCATCGTATAGCCGCAATTGGAGGTGATGGCAGAATGGCGGGAAATACATGAAACAAACTTACTAGTCATAAGAGGTGGTTAATAAAAACTATTAATGGCTCTAGATTACTTTCTGCGTCTCTCCCCCTTCTTCTTTCAAGCTATGAATTCCAGATCTAACGACTTACACAAGTCCCAAGTTTCTGTCTCCTACTGTTGTGCTGATAAGTGTTTGGCTAACTTTGTTATTATAATATAACAGCATATAGAGTGATAGTTTGCACTAACGAAGCCGGAAGAAAAGTATTCAAACTTCACAATACTTCATTTCAGCTTTTTTTCACTCTTTAATAGTCATCTCGTGTTTCGAGTTTTGTCTCTCAACCTATGCAGCTTACAAACACGAGAAATTACCACATTGCAAAGGACTAGTAGCAACAAAAATATCTGAATCGAAAGAGGCAAGTCGATGAACTGTCTACAATTCTATCATATTCTTTACTGTATTTCCTTTCTGCATGTTAACGACTTCTACAGATGCCTTTGTTTTATCTGTCTCTCAACCTTGGTTGCAGAACAAAGATAAATACAGTAATAATCAGAACTAGAGACAGGACTGAGCCACCATTCTACTCACCAAGGAAGTATAGAGCAAGTTTAGACTCATTAGTGCTCCCACTCACCTTTTGTTCAGCAATTTATGGAGTTACTCCCCCCTTTGATATGTGCTGCCCTTACACAAAGCTGACAGAATTGAGATCTGTGACATCAATACGTTAAGAAAGCCAGGCAAAAGTGAAATTTGTGATATTAGGGAATTATTTGAATACCCGGAATGTTTTGTCCCACCGCATTTCAGCTTTTCTTTGTTATTTTAGTTCACTTGTCTATCGAGTTTGGTGGGTGGTGGTGTGTATACCCTGTTGTAAAATGGAAGGGTCTGACTAATAAGTCCTAACCCTATGTCCCAATACGGAGTATGGTGTGACCAACCATTTCGCCTATCAGGTGTTTTATACAAGTGGTTTAGGGTTGTTCAAGCATATACGTGTCAATATATCCCAATGGTATACCAAGTTAATCAACACATCGATTATCGCGGTATCACCACTTGGAGTAACATCTATAAGTGTGTATATCGTAGCATTGTACATCGGTTATTACAGCATACCCTACACTGTAACAGAGGCGCCGCCAGGAAAACGTGCATATGCAGGATCATGTTTTGGCTTCCCAACTTCAAACAAAGTTTCCTCACTCTCAAAAACGCCGCCAAAACTAGACTTCGGTGATGAGGAAAAATGCCACCACCTTAGCACTATGATATTATTAAATGCGTATTCTGGTATCAAAATGCTCCTAGCGATCTCCTATCAACTATTGTAATATTCATTATCCATTTTGAGCCGACTGGCACTTTCTACCCACCACTAGTCGAACTCTAATGCCAATAAAGTCGGTGTTTTAGGTAATTAAATCGCACCACACGCTGTCATTATTCAAGTCCAGGGACGAGGAAAGGTGCATTGACGTGCCAGTTAATGCAGAGTCACGTGGAGTCTTCAAACAAAGTTTCTTACTGGTACTCTTAAAGATGCCACCTCAACTAGACCTCGGCAACGAAGAAAAACGAATTAATCGCAACGCTGGTACGTTAGCTACATACATTTGTTAGTATCAAAATGCTCCGACTGATCTCCTCTCAACGATTGTAGTATTACTTATCTATTTTGAAAAGTAATTGTCTTTAGCGATACCGACTACCCAGGCCCTTCGCTCCAGTCACCCCCGAATCAAGTGATCGGGTCGACTATATCGATTTTTGGTTGCCAACATGTTAAGAAGGTCGTTTAACTACCATTATAAAACACTTTTATTTTTATTGCCTCAGTGTATTTCCATCCACATTTTAGCAGCTTTCGTAGAATTTCCCTTCTCAGCCTAGAACCACTCGCCAGCAAAGTCTCAAAGTAACCCGCAAAAACATCACATAGACATAAGAGTTAGCTCAGGGATATCCTCAGAGTCTATAAAACATTTTTTGAAGCTCGATTTGTTCATAAACACCCAATACTACCGGTAGTATATTGTGAACTTCTCCAACCTCCCCTCCTACTCACAGAGAGAATCTCACGTAGCTGGTGTAAGGGCATTATGATAGATACTAGATATCTTTTTGAATTTGATTAATGATTGTTCGAGAAGCCTGGATAGCTCCAATCGCAACCTGCCAATTAACCTCTGTCGAATTTCTCACATGGGTCCACTCATACCCACCAATGCATGTGTCGGGATTAGACAATAAACAGAGGAACAAAAGCAGATTTATTGCAGGAGAAAATAATAGACAATTTGAAACAGATTACTGTTGTATGATAGATTACTTTTTGTTGCTCTCAAGTTCGCGCTGCTTAGATACCCCTGTTCCGTGGACACACACATCATGGGTACCGGTACTGGTATACTAACTTAACAAATTGAAGAATAAAAGCTGAAAGACGTTGAGAAAGTTGCTGGTATCAAAAATAAAGACTATTTAGAGCTGAGTGCCCGTTAACTGGATCCTATTTCTACGATATTCCTCTCTGTTTTGTATTGTCAAGAAATAGGAGTAAAACACGCTTTTAGGTATAGAGATGACAAAGTCGAGACACTTGGATAAGCAGACTATTAAACGAATAAAAGCAGAAATGTAGTAAAAGAAAGAACTGGGGATGCTTATACAACGTGGTTTTATTTAATTGACCATTTTCTGCTGTAATATATATATCTAATTGTTATAATATACTCTTGTATATCTGCAGCGTGGTGGGGAGGCGAATCATGACTCAGGACATACAGTTCATTTGAAGACTAGAACTAGAAATAACTGATAAAAAGTTGCTAATAACTAGTAGTATAGTCTCTAGTAGAGAGCTGAAACCAGTTAGGTGTCACAGGTAGCTTTTACTACAGTATTTCTCTCAGTTGTGTGAGCACCAAATGATAAAGCAAAAACAGTGACTTGGGATAACCCGAATAAATGACAGAGGAAAGTTGAAAGAGATTAAAGGGATTAGATAGTGAGTTTTCCAAGAGATTCTGATCCATATTTAATAGCTTCCTGTGATTCAAATACGAATATTGCTATGAACTCCATAGATGGGGTGGCCAGATTGTGACGTACACATATCTTGAAAAAATGTATTCCTCAACCGTAATGAAGTAAGGGAAGTTGAGAAAGACGTTTAAGCGTATATATTCTCAGTGTCAATATACTCTCAGTTACCATGAAGATGTATTATTGCTACATTTGCCCTATCAGAACCATGATGGAGAGCGATATAGAGGGTTGGGATGTGCTGATGGACTGAAGAACAAAAGGTGAAATAAAAGAGTTTCAGTAGCCAGAAATGTTTCTCATGAATATTAGTGTTGATTTGATATCTTTTTAGTTGCTTCGAGTGTTTATTACTCTGTTATTCTCTGTTCTGTGAGTAAAGTTGGTAAGACAAACTTACTTGTAGATGCCAGGAGAACTCGATGAAATAGTAAATAAAAGATAGAATAAAGTATAATAATGGAACATAAAACAACATTGTAGCTAATTACTTGTGTTTCAGCACTTCTTCCTCTTACTGGCTTATTATACACTGGCATTCACCTCCTCCGTGAGCATCAGATCATGAGAGCCAAAATTTAGAACTTGAGATGACTCGTTAAAGTGCAAAGAAAGTTGAAAGGAAGTAAAAAGAAATGCGAAATACGTTGAAGCAGGCTTTTTAGTACATATTATGGATTCTGATTGCTATTTGTGGTTGTCGCAGCTTTATCTAACGTACCTCTGTGGGAGACAACTAGTAGAGACAGGTACAACTTGATGACTTGAAGTATAAAAACTGAATCGAAGAGAAGTAAGAGCATTAGAGGGTAATCTTCAGTTATTAGTAGCCAATTAACCGCCACTGTATGTTTCTTGTATGTTTTGATTGTGTGCTTTTCCCTGTTCTGTCAGCAGCCTTAATGCGGTCACATGTGAACATACGAATACTCGACTAATTATACAATTAAAACTAAAACCAAGCAGAAGAAGTTGCTTAGGACGTTTAGACTGACCTGTTGCATACCACACTCTACATTTAGTTACCACCAGTAGCTTTTTTCTGGGTATTTCCCTCATTAATGTGGTCATCAGATACAAGTAAATGATGCTGAAAACATGACATGAAGGGAGATGAAAACTGGAAACATTTTTGGCGTCCTATAGGTGTTGATTTTCAGTTTTCGGGTGCTCCTAGATTTACTCAATGCTATGTTAATCGATGTGTGGTGAGCGTCATTATTGAGATACAACTTTAGGCGTAGCGATATCGATTTATTGACGAGGCAAGTTGAACTGAAAGAGAAAACAAAGTCAGGCGTATCCAAACACGCGTCATTGTCAGACCACTACCTTTGGTGGTCGCCACTAAGTTTTATTACAAGATTCTTCTTTGATGTAAGCATCATAGAGGAAGAGATGAACCCAGGACTTAGGATAACTCCATAGTTAGCGAAGAAAGTTGAAATGAATTAGTAAACAAGACTTTTGTTGTTTTTGAAGACTACTTGTAGCTAACTGGCTGCTTATTGGCGTCCTTATACTGCACCAATGTCGTTATTATTTCTAGTCCATGATCGGCATCCATGAAGAGCCAATGTGAACGTAAGGGTAAGAAGAATAAGTGACGAAGAAAAGTAGAAATGAAGAAGTAGAATAAAAACTATCTCGGTGCAATCACCATACTGACATTTTGTAGCAAGCCCCGATATCAAATTAGAGCTATTATCACTATAAACTGGAACTATGACTCTGGGGGAAAGCTACGAGGTTGGATCGTCTCAATGTTCGGTAAAAAAGTTACTAATGAAGTAGAATAACAAAGAGATGACGTAAGGTGAGCAGCTGTTATACCATCATCATTTTAACTTGTGGTTGGTATATTAACATTGATGTAATCGTTCTGTTCTGCATGTGTGGATGATGCAAGTATAGTCAGCAGGATTCAGGCTCTGGGATAATGCGACAAAATTCAAGAATAAAAGCTGAAACTGTGTAGAACAAGCGAATGAAGACACCAATGAAAGCCAATACTAGATGATTATATACTCCTTCGTGCTCCTGATATGTTTTACCACAGTATTTATCTCTATCATGTAAATCGTGGGTTGGGAGGCGTGCAGTGTATGACAGGACTCCGATTAGTGACAGCGAAAAGTTGAAATCAACTAAGATAAAGTGCTCAGGATATAGAAACTGCTCATACTGTATAGCTGACCGCTTTCCCCTGGAGTTGGCATACCACTGCTACATTAACTGTAGTTTGAGAACAGAAGGTGATGGGACACAATATACGGTTTAGGATAAATCGATGAAAGGAAGACCAAAAGGTGAAATAAAGAGATGTAGAATATGTTTAGTGATAGTAGTGGCCGTCAGTAAGTAATAAGCCACTATTTCTGTCTGGTATGCAGTATCTCTGCGTTTCTCCCTGTCCAACAGCGACTTTTGCTTGGAGACAAAATGCACAGGTATGAATTTTTAATATAATGGCAGACAAAAGATGAAGCAAAGTCATATGAAGTGCCCAGGACATTCATTAAGTGTATAATAATCTTTAATCACCACACTTAACTCTTATTGGTATAATTTTTTACTACAATTCCAATGTTCCCAATGTCTAGATGGAGGGTCGATAAATGTTCCCATGTATAACTCGTTATTTTGTGGAATATAAGTAGAAATGAACTAGTTTAAGATAATTAGAAGACTCCTAAATACAGATTGTATATAGTTGGCCACTAAGACTTGCTTCTACTTTTTTTCTTTTCTTTATTTCTCTCTGTTCTGTTCTCAAATCAATGGAGGGACGAGTTGCAGTCGTGAAAATATCTCGATTAAATAGCAAAGAAAGATGAATTGAGTTAAGACGAAATGCTTGAGACGTCAATTAGGCTGGTTTGATGCATATAATAAGTCATTACTGCTGATGGTATCTCGTACAGCTGTATATTTCTCATTTCTGCCAACAACGTTGAATAATAGTCAAGATTATGGCGTCGAGAAAGATCGAATATTCGAAGATATAAGCTGTAATGAGGTAGGATAAGTGGCAATTGACATCTTAATACTATGAAATATCAGTCCACCCATTATTGAGTGTACAAGTAAGTATTATTGCTGTATTTACCTCTGTTCTATGAGTTATAATCGGAACCACGACATACCAGTTTCGCATAACTTGAGTATTCAAGAAAAAAAGGTGAAATGGAGAGAAATAAGATACTAAATACGTTCCTGAGTGCCAATAGCAGATCTTTAGGAACTTACGGATGTCTCTAAACTTCAGATTCATGAGTATCTCTATTCTGCTAGCATCAGTATTTTAGAATCATATTCAGGGATAGAGATATCGCAAATTCAACGAATAAAAGCTGAAATGAAGTGGTATGAGAGGTCTTAGAATGTTGCTATACCTAATAGTAGAACAGTAAAACAGTAGCTACATATTTAACTAGTAATGTAAACTGCTACTACATTAATCTCTTTTGCACTCTCCGAGAGTGAGAGAGGGATCTTAGACCTTCGGAGAACTCTACAAGCTTAGAAAAGAAGTGAAAATAACCTATGATTAGAAGCTAACAGTCTCATTCAAGACTGCGATAGTCCATAAGCCAGTTCTAGCAACAATTAGTATGCCCATATGCTACTTATATATGTTCTCTGGAGTTTAGTGAAATGACAAGATTCGTGAATAGACAAAACTCGATACATGGAAGATAAAAAGTTGAATTGACAAAAGATAAAAGACCCTCAACACTCAAAGTAGCTTCTGGTAGACACCAAGGCATTTTCTTTTATGAGTGACGTGTATTAATTCTTTGCTTCATGACCTTTTCTGTCAGCATCAAAAGTGTAGGGATAGCCCGAATAACTGAAAAAGAAAGCTGAATTCAAGTAATTTAAGCAGCTAGGGATGTTTATCTAGCGAACATCATACTAACAGCCACAATAAATAGTAGTTCGAGCGCTTATCGATCACATTCACAGCTGGTGCAGGCATCGTTTATTGAGAGGAACATCATAGACTGGTTGATTAAGAAGGAGGTTCATAGGAAACAAAGAGATCTCGGAGACCTCTGGCACTTTCAATATCTAATGGTATGTGTTTGAGCATCATGTTTTGCTACTCAGCTGAATTTATACAGTCTTAGTCTCATTTCTTTCAACACCCTGCTGTGACTAAATACAGGCGTACAGTAATCAGAATTGGTTTAAAGGACATATAAAAGCTGATATAAAGTTGACCAAGCTGACTTTCACGCTCGGAGTGACTGAATATACATAATCAGCATCTTTCTGGTATCCTTGACTTATATTCTGTCGAATTCCTCTCCATAGTATGAGCACTCACGATTGTAAAACTCTAGGCAAATGATTAAGTAAGGATTTCAACGTATCAAAACCAATGTGAAGCAGAAAAAGTGACTGAAGACACGATTTTAGTATGAATAGTGGTACTGGAAACGTATGGCCGCTTCTTGTAGGTTTTACTGTCCATATTTACACTGTTATGAGGGAATCAGACGATGACTTGAACAAAGTACGTATTAATAAGGCAGAAAGAAGGTATGTCGTAGTGTAAGCTTCCCATGAAACTATTGACAACAACAAGTATAGATTTGAAGACTTACTTCTGTTATAAGTTACTTTTCTGCATCATTAAATTTTCCTATCTCTCAGCATCTTTAATGAGGAGAATCAAGGTGTAGGGACAGCTTGTGGAAACTACATTGAAAAGCTGAAGAAAAGGGAAGTAAAGTGCTCTTGACTTTTTTAATTGATCTCTAATTGAGACAGACTGCTTTCGTATGCTGTGGGTGCACGTCAATGCTCAATATCCCTCTACTTTGCCTAGAACTAGCTTACAGATGAAAATCAATCTTTGGATGATTTCATGAATTACCAGAGAAAAGTTGAAAAGAAGTCTGAGAAACTGCTAATTCAACTAATAAGGACCAATAGTAGCTAGAAAGAGCTTTGTCATGTCTGTCATGTAAGAATAAATTGTAATCCTCTGTATAAAACAAGGGCAACCAAAATTCACAAATGTTAAAACTGAATAAGTGAAAGCCATCAGTTGGAATGAAGCAACAAAAGAAGTCCTAAACAATCTTAGTGGCGATGATTTAGTCACTGGCTACTTTTTATTCTCCCTAGTAAGAAATAATGCATTAAGTCTCGCTGTTCTGTTTACGGCTATGAGAGACCAAATTCTAGACGTGAGGATAATTCGGTTCAATGGCAAATGAAAGTTGAAGTTAGGTAAGCTAACAATGTCAAGGCATTAATACAGACGCAACAGTACGAGTGAAAACTTCGCTTGGTTACCAGAGGTTTGTTCGAGCTGTAGCATCTCTGTCAGCGCCATGAGGTATGTACTGGTACCGGTAGTAAACAGATGCAGGCGAAGCAATAACTTGGTTGAAGACGAAAGAATGCTCAAATCATGTAGTCTGAGTTGCGCAAGATGTCTTATCAGCTGGGTTAGTACAGAATCTTACTTCCTCTTGTTCCAGTTATCGTCCATATTTTTGCTGGACAATCTATGCTGACGGATAGAGGATAAATAGACTAATAGCTGAACCTGGAGACACAAAAGGCACTCAGATGTCTCCTGATAGATGCTAATAGTGTTACCAAGAGATTAAATTATGTATTCCAAGCGCCTTTCTGTCATTTAATTGAGTTCTCTTCCATCTTGGTAACTCTCCTACTTTGGTGCTGAGTCGGGATAAAATCAGTATCAAAATTAACTTGTAAAGACCTAGATTGCTTAGCCCTTTAGTAAGAGACATGCTAGCTACACTTAGACACTTTCCCCTTTTTACAGAGCTTTACTTCTCTGATATGACAAGATATACCAACCCATGGTTTTGGCCCACCGTCTTGGATGGTTGTAGAGTAATAGGTTGATGTACCGACAATAACTATCACAGAAAAGAATTACTTCAGGCAGACCTCAGAAAGTATATTAGTATATCTTGAATCTTCTTCTCTAATTTTACAGCTTTAAAATGTCTATTAATCAACTTATCTTGCCACCAATTGGTCTCTCAATACTTCATGTATACAGAAGTGAAAGAAGCGAGACACATATAGTTGATATAGACAGTAAGAAGCGCCAGAGTAACTAATAATAGCTGTAAGGAGTATCCATGGCGCCTTGCCCCCCTCTATTTCGTATTTTATTCTTCTTCATTCAACCTTTACGAACTGTGACTGTGGTGTCTGTTCACATACTTACAGCATGAGATAGATACTGCATTTGTGATTACCGGAAACATACATAAGCTTCCGAATACTTACAAGTGCCAGTCACTATTGACATGATTAGCCACCCGTACTTCTTTACAGCTTTTATCCTTTGATTTTCGTGGTGTCTCAACTTGTGGTTTTAATCCCTTTTTCTATGGTGCGCACAGAAATGATGCAAATGTGACATAACAATACAGTATTCACAGGAGAAATTCACCAAATAGAGTATTTGTAGGCATATAAATGAGGAATTGGTCTTGCCCTACATCATTTCAGCATTTATTTGACGACTTTCCCCTACGCCCAAAATATCTGTCACTTCTTGATGCTCACTGAATAGAGAGTAATATACCAGGGTTGCATAGGAGATATATAAGAGGTGGACAATTACATACAGTCGGCCTACCTAGTCATACTGTGCATTTTGTTTCACCCAGATTCAACTTTTATTCATCAGGTTACGGTGTTCTTGCCTATCGGTACTGTTTGTCTCGGCTACTTGTACGATAACTACAAGACGCAGGTGAACATAGCAGTGATAGAGACAGGTGTTTATTAATAGAAGTGCTATATGCACACCTGCAGCAGGTTGAAATTTTCAAGCTACGTTTCTGCTTCCTTGCCTTGGTTAGCTTGTAAATTGCTTACGCCTAACACTTGGCTGTTTGCCCTGCTGTTGGAAGAATAGAGATGTATACAATAAAAATGGAAACCGGCTAAACAAAGCACGTTCTTACGTCTTATGTGCTATAAAGAGTGTGATAACAGCGTTCTTTTATTTGTCTTTCACTTTTCTTCATCAATTCATCGAGTTACACCTGGCCATTGTTTTGTTTCCTAACGGGAGAGCTCACAGAAGAGATATTATTGCAGCGAGACTAAGATAGATGCGCAGGAAATTTCTTTTAATTGGAACACATTGCCTAGTTGGACGTCCTTAGCAGCTCATCACACTGTATTTCGGGTTTTGTTCGCTAAGAAATCATGTTTCCCGTTAGCCAAAGGTTCACTCCAAGGATTGGTGTTCACGAATGTGCCAGATCCACGACACACTTGTAAATCAAAAATATCCAGAAGCTAATGGTCATCATATACTGGTGTTGGTGAGCACCATAACACTTTGATATCTCGACATTGCAACTTATTTCCCTATAGCCAAAATGCATGCGTAATAACAAGTCGATTTGTCAGCGATGAAAACACCAAACGAAGTAAAGAGAAGTACTTAAGGCACTCGGACATCTAATAAAATGTGACTCTTTACTTCTTGATATTGCTAATATCTTTTTACGTCCAATATGTCCCTTTTTTATCACCGCCATATGGGAGACTAATTGCATGTATCCGGTTATCTCCCTAATAGAAGAATAAAAGCTGAAACAGTGTCATTTGAAAGACTAAGAATAATACGCAGCACTATAGGCAGCTCCTACATTGAATTGGGCTGATATTGCTCTCTTAATTCTCTCTTTTTGTGTATCAACGATTATTTGGCAAATATAGGCGTAGGGGTATGTCGATTCACCGCAGAATAAAAGTTGAATCATAGTATGCGCAGAAGCTCAGATCGTTTAGATAGCTAAAAAAACTAAACGGAGGGGACCCTTCGTTTGTGGTTTGAACTTGTTATTGGTACAAGTACCGTACCATATGTCTGTAAGTATTCAAGTGGACAAACAGAACTATTTCCTGAACTCGATTAAGGAGCAAGGGGAGTAGGAAGGAGAAAACTTGAAAAGCTTTAGACACTATTGAAGAATGGTAATAGGTACTATACTACTACTTATCGTTGTTGGATCTCATTTACACCGTTTATCTAGGTTCTATTTTTTCTTTGGGGAGACACGCAGTTCTGGCACAGCGATAAGTCGACTTAGTAACATAATAAAAGCTGAAATTGGTAAAGAAAAAGACTCAAAAGGTCTCATTTGAATCACTGCTGTCTGAAAACATTTTCTGCTCGCCGTGAATACTTTCTTATGGTACATTCAACTCTGTTCTGTAGACATTATAAATCACGAGATGGAAGAACACGATAAAATAAGGAATAAAAGCTGTGAAGACGTACAATAGGGGTACCATAACTGATTGAATGACACATGGAGTCCAACAAACATCTTATTCCTGTTTCTGGTACATTACCTAAGCAATTCAACTCCAGTTTTTAAGCATCAATTAAAAAATCGGAATGCACAGTTGGTAAAACTCGACAAGTTGCAGAAAAAAAGTTGAAATGGAGAAGAATAAGATACCAGAGACTTTTGACGGGCTATTAATAAGCAATGAGCAGCTTCTTCTTGTTCTTGGTATGTTCCTATGTCTAAACTTCTCTCTACTCATTGTGCGCGTATAAATAACGGATCAGAATGACATTTAAAAGTTCAAATCAACTATTGTAAAAAGCTGGAAACATTAGAGAATTATTTGCTATATACATCTTTTGCTTATTTCTTGTTGTTGCTGGTATCTCTTACTAATACCTATCTCTCTGCCGTCATCTCAGGTGGAGACACAATGTAGGGGTAGTGTTATATGGGATAGAGGATATGGAAAGCTGAAATGAGATAGAATGAGAATCCCATGACATTTTTTAGGTCGTCTTGAACGGGTAAAACTACTAATTCATGCATCCATTACAAATTCTTATCATATTTACTTCTTCTGCAACTAATCATGGACAACAGTCATTTTTGGGGGTGTTGAGAATAGCACGAAAAAGTTGAACACAAGAATAAAAACCCAATTATAACAGGTAATAATAGCCTATGGCTGCCAATTCGTGGCTTATTCATGTCTTCAGTTTATATTACAGGAGTATTCCTCCCTGTTTTGTAGCCATTGAAGATGAAAGACTGAAGCATGGTTGAGACAGACTTTAAAAAGAATGGAGGAAGCTGAAATGAAGCACATTAAAGGTTCAGGACGCTTAAAGTGTGTAGCACGAGTTACTTGAACACTTATTCTTCTCCTTAGTGTATGCAATTTCTGAATTCCTCTCTGCTCTGTTCGCAACTCAGTAAAGAAACAAGTCCACGCTATGGCTAATTCGATAAACTGACAAAGAAAACATGAAATGAAGTATGATAAGAAGTTCAAAACATTTTTAAGGCTGCCATTATGTCGCTCATGACCTTTTTTTACTTGTATCTACCTCCACGGTGTGATTCTGTCTTCTGTCAACCTCACATTACCAGAGACAACATGTAGGCGTAGGAATATCTCAGTACTTAGAAGGAAAAAGCTGAAATGAAGAGATATAAGAAGACCATCATAGCTATACAGACTGAAAGTGAGCTGTTCATAACTTCTGGATGTATCCAGCCTTTCATACTGTCTAATATCTCTCTCGTCTGCGAGCATTAACATTTGCAAGAATAAACTGGGACTAAAAGTCGATTAGTTGGCGAATAAAAGCTGAAATAGAACATTAGAAAATACAAGTACTGGAAACATAAAGCTGGCTGTTATGATGCAAGCTAACATTGGTGATCGTCGGTCAAACATACTAACGCTCATTTTTCCCATTTCAGTCAGAATTCATAATGAGATAAAAATCATAGCCTGTCATAACTCGATGAATTGATGAAGGAAAGCTGAAGATAGGTTTTATCAAACGCTTATCATGCTTTACGTAGCTATGAAAACATGAATAACTGCCTCTTGTAGCTGCTGGTATCCGAACCTACAGAATATCCTCGTCATGTCAGCCAGCTTGGGGTAGGCTCTCAATTGGTACGACAGGAACAAGTCGATTGAAATGCAAAAAAAGTAGAAATTAAGTAAGATAAGGTATTTTTCGCACTCTATAATCGTGATTGTTTGCAACAGACCACTTTTGGTCGCCCACAGTACGATTCTTGGTATACTTTACCCCGTTCTGAATGCAAGAAACCTCATAACTTGATATTTTAAGTGAAAAAGCTACAAGGAAGTATAACAAGTAGCTTATAACGGTTGTGTTAGCCTATTATAGCCAGTTCAAAATCTCTTCAAGGTCGAGTACATTGCCTTAGCTGAATGTCTCTGTCTTGTAAGTGTCAATTGATAGACCAAAATACACAAACGGTACAACTCGAGAAGTGGCAGAAGAAAAGATGAACTTGAGAAGAGAAACAGACCCATAACACTCTATAGGGTTAATAGTAGGCAGTGAGCAACTTCTTCTTGTTCTTGGGGTGTTCCTATTCCTATATGCCTCTCTACCCAATTGGCAATGTTCGAGACCAAATGAACGGGCAAGAGTAACGCTTTAGTATGGAAATGAATGAATGAAATCGAGTTTTTGAAGAATTTGAGAACATTCATCTTGTTATTATGCTACAGTTACTTACTTCTTGCTGTTCCTGGCATCTATTACTGCTATTTTTCTTCTTTTTCGTGTTCACCTAGATGTGAAGACAACCGTAGGCGTAGGGATAAATTGGATAGACGACTTAAAAAGTTGAAATGTAATAGATTAAGTTACTTGTGACACTTTTGAGGGCTCCTCAAACCGGCAAGCTACTAATATATGTACATACTTTTGTATTACAGTTACATTTACCTCTTCTGAAAATCCTCATAAACAGAAAGATTCAGTCTTGTTTAATTATTTCGAAAAGACAAGAAAAAGTTGGAAAGAAGTATAGAAAGCGGCTCACAGCAAGCTAAAAAAACTGAAGAATGTAAATTGGTAGCTTGCCCATGGCACTACTATATATTTCCGGAGTATTTCTCCCTGCTTAGTATGCATTAGAGATGATCGTCAAAGCATGGTTGATACCTCCAGTACATGACAACATACATCAAACTCTTCAGAGACACCGAACACTCAGAGTGACTAATATTAGACACAATAACACTTCTTTTTCTTAGTATATTCATTTTTGTTTTTTCTCTCTACTCTGCTCACAACTCAATAGAGAGGCAAATCCACGCTAGGGATAACTTGATTAACTGACAAATAAAAGCTGAAATGAGGTAAGATAAGGGGTTCAGAACATTTTTACGACTGCCATTGCGTCGCTCGTGACATTTTTTGCTTGTATATACCGGTACTTCTGATGAATAATGGATATGCTGGTAGTAGACCAGTCTTAGATAAGTCCTCTACTCTCTTCAAGGACATCGGCCTTCTTTCAACATCTTTAGTATCGTAGTCAATGAGTGTTTACGTGATAATGAAATAAAAGCCATCTGTCAGATGGGTGGCAAAACACATGATATCGAGAAGCAGGTGACTGGTACACCAGTGAAATGACAACAAGGAATTATCTATACATTGGCAGCAAGTCGGGGATATGTTTCTCGCTTAAACTTACCCTTTTTAGAAGGAAATGTAGCACAGAAGACACACCACGTGGAGCATATATTGGTATGGAAAATAAATAAAATGTGGAGATACCGTATGTACCGATATCTGGTTGTCTTCATCTTGGGGGAATGCAATGCATATTTCTGTGCCAAGTATCTCGTGTGTGAGTTTTAGTGCAGATGTGGAGACCAAGTAAGGTTTTGCCACATGTGGACATTATTACAGCGTCTGATTTTTTTCCAGAATTGATGATAGCAGAATATGGATACTGCCATCAGATGCACAATGTCTAGGCGATTATTCTGATACCACTTTTAATATGTTGGGTTCAGATACTATCGTTTCACTGGCCAAAAAGCAGCTAATCCTGCCACACGATCGTATATCACGTATTCAGGTGGGGAAAGAACGAGTTGCTTTCAATCGTCGATAATAACCTGCAACCTGTGTAGTATCCGCACCTGGGTCTGTCATAACTTTTTCTGTTAACTGGTCCAGAAGTGTCCTATCTATTATAGTCTAGCCAAGGGTCTCATATCGTATCAACACTCGAGGTGCTTTGCCAGAAAAACAGGCTACCTGTACGAAACAAGGGTAGACATTTTGCTCTCAGCTGTAGGGCAGTTTCCACTTCTCTTTCGTGCGTGAGGTAGAATATTATTTTGATATGTAGATCTGGGGATTCAGGGGCTGATCATCATGGCGATGAGTCCAAAAATGTGTCTGAAGTCAGGAGCGGAGGATTGCAAGCCATCACTGCTGGAAAGGCTCTGCCTGTCAAAGCCTGCTGTTTCTTTCTTTTTCTTCATTATCGGAGTCTGGTCACACCTCCTGAATATGTTGAGCTGCATCACTCGTTTTTGCACGATCAAAATGGAGAGACCATATCATGACAAAGTTTGTGGCAAAAAAAGCGTGCAATATCAAAGGAGAAGCCAGACGAAAGGCGAGATCATCATCAGTGACGTCAAATGAGCCTCTTTTGAGTCTTTTTGCAGCTTCTGGCGATGATTATTGTTGTTGATTGATTGATGGAATGTTGTGATCCATGTGGTGATGAACTCCCAGTGCATTGATAATGCAGAAAATAAAGCTAAGCAGTTCCACAAATACTAATCGAGGTTTAGTTAGAACACACTTGACAGAGCCTGAACTCAGAACATATGTGACACGAACAGCGCAATAGCACCATAACACAAAAAGAGATATTGTACTTCTATTGTCTATGATATCTGCCTCTCCCCTATATTTATTTAGTTCTTCCAATCCAAAGTTCAAACCTTACCACCCTACAGCCCCATCAGTGGTTTGGGATATGAGAGAGTCTTGGTGGCAGTGCAATGTGAGACCTGAGAGTTACCTATATTGCATGAGTTGGTGGACACATCACTATCCGTTACATTTCCAATTTATTTGCGACCCATTATTATTTTTTTTATTTCTGGCATGTGTCCAACCTCAAAGTTTGACACCTCACCTTGTCCTAACTCACTGCATAGATAGCGTGCAGCAAAAAGTTCGAAATAAGACAGTGAAAACCAATCAGGGAGGTAGTCTTAGACGTACTGATCAATAAGGGCACTTTTAATTGAGCTTTTTCCCGCCGTGGCATATACTTATTGAGCCCCAAAGTTGCTTAGTAAGCAAAAAATTGTTTTGAAATGTCTCCAACAAGCCAAATAAGGACGCTAAGAAGACATCACTAGTACCAATGGAGTCTCATTGCCCCGAAGCTTCCAAAGAAACAGCTGTTCAGCAACTAACTTCAGTATTTTGAAAATTTGCAAAATCGCACAATTTGCCTGACCCACACCCCATGAAATTTTTGATTTTTGGCACTTTTGAGCTGAACCAGAAATTCGTATCTTTGTCAATATTGCTCCCAAGGAGAAGCTAGCTATACATATGCGATCAGAAAGGATCACATACCATCATGACACTATTTTTTTGGTGGTTGCAACAGTGCAACGACTTATTCTCCACTACCCATATTCAGAAAAGGTGAGTTTCGGGCTTTTTGAGAAAAATCCGAAAATACTGATAAGAAAAAGCTTAAACTTTAGAAACTGGGGCTAAAGACACAAAGTCATCCAAGTCTGAGAAAAACGAGAAAAAAAACCGAAAACGGGCAATATCACGCTACAGTACCTGAGAGTGGTACATTCAGATAGCCCCGACCCGCACCATCTCGAATATGAGATTAATTACCAAATTTGGGATTTATTTGGGCTGTTTGATCGAAAACAAGTTCTTGCAGATGCACCAATAGCCAGAATCTTTGCACCGTGGCTGCTAGTACAGTAATCATGTACATGGTAAGGTAGGCCGTGGCCTTCGGAGTAGTATGGTACCATCATATAGTCACAGCGAAGCATATTGGTGCCGTTATATTGATACGTGATATCTCCTAGAGCGCGAACTTCATACCGCTGTAACTTTCGAAATAAATTGTAAGTCCGGAAACGGACAGCGGATTATTACTCCCGACATCTGGGGGATCATTTTGGGGTACTCTTAGTTCACTTTCCAGACATGCGACTTTTTTATTTTTTTTCTCAACTTCTCACAACTTGAGCACTTTGCGCCAAATAAGCTTTTCCTAAAATCTCAAAATATACAAAAACCGAAAAGTGCCGAATCAGGGGTGAAATATTTTTTTTGCGATTTCGTTGGAGAAAAAAACAACAAACACGACGTCAAAAATGAAAACTGGTGGTATATTCCAACTCGCCCCTCTCTGAAGTTTGCTTTACGGCCAGTCATACCTCACGAAGTCCTTTATTTCGTAAAATCCTGCTTAGTCAGCAAGTCAGATTTTGATCTTTTTGGCTAATTTTCCTGACCATGGGTCAGGCCAAATGGCAGATTTTCGATTTTTTGAAAAATCACTGGTTTTTACTAGATAAACTGGTACAGAAGAAAGCCTGGGCCTCCGTAACTCGACTGGTGTATTTCTTTCTGTTCTGTGATGTCTGATTCGGATTGTGGAAGAGTTTGAAGTCAAAATGTGGGGTAACAAAAATTAGAAAAATGGGGATAGGATCAAATATGTCGCGTTTTTATCACCAAATGTTATCCAGGAAGGTCTATCTGACTGCTGTGGTTACGTGAAGATAGTCCTTGTGCTTACAAGTACAAGTGTCATTTTACTGTGGATGGCACAATGTTGAGATGTGCCTGTTTCAAAGAACGGTATAATCATGTAAGATAACTGGTATACACATACTTGGACTGCCTCTATAATGATATTTTGGCTCTTTTATGACTTGTTATTAACACCAATAGGCTCATTAACAGCTGTGAGGTGGTATATTTCTATTTCTGTGTCTAAGAAAACACGGAAAGCTCTATAACTCGATGGTAATAGGAATACGATCAGGAAAAAGTAGTATAGAACACTCGTTACTTATAATAAAGCCACATCAGTTGGTTAAATCCTCTAGTTTTGCCGAAATTGTGCTCCTGACATTATTTATCAAGTCGGAAATACAGATGTAACTCGACCCGTAGAAAAAAATAAAAGTGAAATCAATAGTGGTAAACGGCCAATGGTATTTATACTGGCTACTGAGAGATAACTAAGAGCTCTTCCTTGCCTTCTATGTGTCATTCCTGCATTCAACACCTGTTCTGTCACCAGCTAGGATATTGTGCAGATATGTTCATGTAGGAATCTGGAATAATGGCAAAAAGAATTCGAATGCAGTAAGATGCAGCTTTTGGAACATTTTAGCTGTTCTATAGTGCAGTAAGTTACTTCTTGTTGTATTCACCACCTTTATTGCAGGAATTACCACTTCTGTAAAGATAGTATATGGGGGGAGACGAAAGTAAGGTGGAATGTTATGAGAAATATAAGTTGTACAGTGTAATAAAAAGGTTTCCTGAAGTTTGCTGTGACTGCAAATTCTGGATAGACGACCTCTTCTTATCCTTAGCTTGTCCTATTACATTAGATTCCCATTTCTGAGGTGGTAAATAAGAAAAAGGTATGACAGGAGTAGGAATAACACGACTGTTCGAGGAAAAAAAGGTTTATAAAATGTTTATAAAGGCTCATGAGGCTCCTGATAGCTAATAGTACACATCCGCGCACTTCTAAATGTCCCATCTAGTTACTAACGTTTTATCACTTCATGTTCACAACACATTGTATCAAAAAGAAAAACATATGTTAGAGTTCTTCGATTAGTCACAGAGAAAAGCTATACATGAAGACTATAACATATCAAAACGAATTATTGAAACCATTAATTCACTCCTAGTCACTTTTCTCTTCCCCTTACCGCTTTTCAGCAGCATTCATCTCTCTTCCAAAACCATCATAGCTCAAGAGAAATATCACGATCTCGGATTGCTTGATACGTGAAGAAAAAAAGGCGGAATGATGGGTGAAAAAAACAGTCATTATGGTATTTAGAGCTGCAACTAGACAACTAATTATCTCTTGTCCATTAATAAAACTTCTATTGCTTTGTTTTCATTCTGACATCTGCACAATTCATGAGAGAGTCATGCAGTCATCGGAAAAATCTAATAAAAGACAGTGAAAAGTTATTATTAAGTAGATCAAAGAGCTCATTGTGTATGTGACAGCTATAGATAAACCACCAGCAGTTTATCTGAATCTTTAGTCTACCTTACTGCAATTTTTCTCTCAGTTGCGTGATCATCATTCTTGGCGGAAAACTAAGCGCAGAACAATGGGATGTCTACGAATTTAACGGAAATGAAGTAATGAAAGACTCTTGAAACGTTTAAGTACATATGAATTGTATACTAGACTATTTTCTGATTGGTTGTGATAGATATTACTATTGATTAACTTCTGTTCTGTGTGCATCACAAAGGGGCAGGTATCAGGACTAGGAAAATTTGGTTTATTTAAGCAGGAGAAACGAATTAAACTAAGTGAACGATCTCATGACCTTCGAAGTAGTCTCCAGCACTACTTCGGTATCACTTAGTGTCGCCAAGAGCTACAGAAGATGTAAAAAACCTCATCTCTAATTCAACTCTGATGGAGATGAATATGTCGTTTGATGGATAACCCCTTTAAATACGAGATAAAAGTTGAAATGAGATAAGAAAAGTGACTTTAGACCATTTAATGGCTTGGGCAATTTCACTTTCGGAGTTTATCTATTGCTGATACCGTTTATTATTATATCTCTTTCGTTTCTGTCAACATACAGAGGACAAGTATCAAGGGTTCACAGTAACTGGAATAAGTAGCAGAGAGAAAATGAATTCAAGACAATGAAAGAGGTTCAGAGTTACAAAAGCTTGCAAGAGTAAGATGGGGAGCGCTGAGCTCTCACTGAAGGTATGTGCAAGCGGTACCTGTAGTCTACCTATATGTAAGCACCATGACATTATGATGGAGCTTGGAAGATGGAACATCTCGAAGTTTTGAGGAGGAAATGGAGAAGTGAAGTAGGACCACTAGCCTTGCAAGTCAACACAGCTAGTATTATTTTCAAATTTGAAATACATCACGAATATGTGGGGCTATCGGTGTCTTTCCTATGGCGTGAATACCGATAATTGAGAGAGAGTTGGAATAGGACCACATTGTGGAATAATTGCCGTTATCAAGTTGGAAGAGACTGTCCTAATGTTTTATCAAGCAACTCAATGCGGTTAGCTCGGTTTTGTTACAGGCCAGAACTTTTTCTACTCCATCAGCGGCTTTTCCGCTGAACCATAGGGAGGGACGATATGTGTTTTGGGTTATCTTCATCAACTGAAGATATAAAGCTAACAATAAGTGAAGAAGTAGCTTGTGAGAGGTAATTCAGTCACCAGTAAACATTTGAACATCTTTGGTTGTCACTTCTAAGTTTCTCTCTCGTATTTGGCTCAGTTGTGCGCACCGCAGAGAGAGGCAAAAAGTAGGAGGGGTAACAGTAATAAATGATGACAAAAAGTTGAAATCATGTAGAAAAGCTGACTCATTACGCTCTTGTGGACTACTAGTATGTATTTACTTACTTCTTAAGTTCCTGATTTGAGTTACTACTGTAATTGCCTTTATGGTATGAACTTCACAACGGAGAGATGAATTAATTACATAAGGGTAACCATGAAATGAGGGATAAAAGCAGAAACAAGATATGAAAACATGCTGCTGAAATTCTAGGGGTTCATGACTGTGTCATATCCCACTTTTTTTGCCCTCAATACTTTTTTCTACTTATCAAACTCATATCTATCGGCATCACTGATTGAGAGGCAGATCAAGAAATTGGATAATTTCGTAAATCAATGAGAATTGTGAAATAGAGAGATATGAGGGACTTCAGGTGCTCTTTAACACTAATTATAGGCTTCCCATGCATCTTTTCAGTTCCGAACAAATAATTCTGCTGTCTTTCTGTAACATCATGGAGGTGAAGACAACTTATGAACAAGGATATATCGATAATCAAGATATAACAGGTATTAAAAAACTAGGTAAGATTAAAGGGAATTTTAGAGAGGCAATTTCAGGTAAATTACTACTTCTTGTTGTCTGCAGTATGTTTTGTACTGTGTTTAGCTATATCGCAACCCACAGCGGTGCTGAGCTAAGGTCTTATATGAACTTCATCAAGGAACAAAATAAGTTGATAACGAGTAAGTGACGAGCTTGAAATGCTAATATAGCCGCTACGTTGCGTAAAACCATCTTACGTACCATCAAACACATACAGCTGCTGCATTTACCTATACTCTGCATATATCAGGATGCAAACAGAAATCTTTTTCATGCATAATGTGTAAATGCAAGAATATAAGCTGATTTAAAGAGAAGAAAGTGCCTCCTGACGTTCTTTCCGCCTTATAGAAGTTATTTAACTGCCTTTTGGTGTCTCTGAGAAAGTCTTTATAGCTGTTTTTCTCTTTCTGTACCAGATCGTAGATAAGAAAACAAGTGCAGTCGAATGGAAAACTCGATTAGATAATGAAGAAAAGCTGGAATTAAGTAGAGTGAGGTGCTCATGGCATTATTAACAGGCTATACTATGCTATAAACATCCTTCTGTCGTTAGGGGTACCTGTACATGACTTGCTTCAAGTCTCACTGTTCTGCAAAATTCATTGTTCGAGGTACATCACTCAGAACATCATAGATCTTCGTAAATGGAAGAGAAAATTGAAAACAAGATATCTAAGAACTTCAGGAGATACATCATAGCTACAAAAGTTACCTGAGCAGCTTCTCTTGTTTTTGGTACTTCTTGTTATTACTGTATATCTGCCTGCTACTCATCTGCACAGGTGGAGAGGCAATAGTTCAAGGATAAGTCGGTATATTGACGAATGAAATTACAAGTAGAGAGGGATGAGAGTTCTGTAGCGTTTGAATTGCTAATAATTATGCTATATTATCTCCCTTTGTAGTCTTTGAACTATATAGATGTTACTACCAGCTCTGTTCTGTAAGTATTAGCGAGTTTTTTTTGCTGAGAAACAAGTCGATATATTAAGTATAAAAAGCTGAAGGGATGTAAGGAAGTTAGCCAGTAATACTAATAAGGCCAGTTAGTTTATGATTGAAAACTTTTCCGGGTCCCTAGTATGTTCTAATACTGGAAATCTCAGTTCTGCCAACAGGGCTGAACGGCCAATTAGGGAGTAATCAAATAAATAGCAAATCAAAAGCAACAATAACTAAGTTCTAACGACTGTGATGGCTTAAGAGCATTTATTCTGCAACAGACCACCTCTTTCTAACGCTGTTATTCACCATCACCCCATATGTCTGTTCTATTAGCACCCTGTCAGAGACACAAGATGTTGACGTGAGAAGAACTCGATAACATGTAGTATAAAACCTGAAAAGAAGTACAAACGCAAGTTAAAGCGCTTCTAGCTGTCCTTTATTGTAATCACCATCCAAGGGAGTCAGAGGTTCTATCATATTGTACATTTCTGTAGTGTGCATATGGAGTGACAGAAATAATGGTGCGGTACAACTTAGGAACGCGAGTACGGAAACGTCAAATAAAGAGAGAAAATAAATTCAAGAGGTCTATAATAGCTAATAGTACGTCATTGTCAACTTCTGAAGAGTTAACACCTTTTATTTATGCCCAATAATTCTACTCTGAGCATATTGGACTCAGAAGCAAAAAGATATAGACACAAGTCCACTAATTCACGGTATAAAAGAATAAATGAGGTAAAAAAGAACCTTCTATGTGTTTAACCAGGTTATAATATGCGAAAAAACCTTCTATTGCTCTGAGTATGCCTCACCAAGGTATTTCTTTCTATTCTGAAATCATCATTGATACCTATTGGAAATATGGGTCTCTCCAAATTGATAAAGTATGGGAACAAAGTTGAAATGAAGTATACCAACTGACAAGTAGCACTTTTAATTGCTTTACAAGTATAACTGGCAACTTTCCGTGTTGCAGGTACAATTTTTAGCAGTATTTGTCCCTCTTTTCGTATATACGCACTGTCATGGACCAACCGAAGTTGTATTGATATAACTCAATAAGTTAGAAACAAAAGTAGATATAAAGAAGGAGAACTAGCGCTCAATGTTCTTTCAGGCTAGTAGTACATTAGCTGCTACTTATGGTGATCCGTAGCTTATTATATGAATGCATTTCTCTTGGTTCTGCAGGATGAACATTTTGTGAACAAAACCACGGCGTTGGAACAAGACGATAAATGAGGGAAAAAAGCTGAAAGTAAGTATACAAAGAAGACCATCTTGCTTTTTAAGACCCCTCAAGCGTAGCTGATATCCTCCTGTTGTTACTGGGGCTGATTAACCATCCATATCCCTAGTCTCTAGAAACATGGATGGACAACAGGGTCTTGAGTAGAGTGAGGAATTAACGAACAAAAGTTGAATTAAAGAGGAATAAGAGATCCAGAAAACTCCTCATATATAATAGAAATGAAAGAGTCACTGTTCATCTTCTCTGGTATATCTAGCTAACGTGATTCCTCAATATTCTCAGCTTTGCAAGTTGAGAGTTAAAATGGGGGCGTAGGAATAGCTCACTTATTAGAAATAAAAGAGCAAATAAGACCTAGAAGAGATTTAACACTTTAATGCTTGTTTCAATTAGATTTTTTGCCACTTAGTTTATGTCTCTTATCACTACTTGTATCATTAACACTCCCCTACTCTGTACCAGTACCCATGGATTGACACCAATTTCTGGGTTGGGATTAAGACAAGTAATTTGCTGATATAACTAGGTGTGAGAAAGATAAAAAGGTTCATCTTGCTAATAGCGCTACTGGGGTACTACTGGGTATCTCTTACTGGCTTTTTAATATGCCACTGCCACATTTACCTCTTCTCGGGGTGCCTCATATGCTGAGAGAGAAGTTATTGACTGATAAAGCTGGTAAATGAAGAAGCAAAGCCCAAATCAGAAGGTTTAAAGCATCCCTAATGCTCATTAAGCACGTCTATAGGTCTCTAAAGCTATTTGCAGTTCCTGGGATACCTATTACAGTATTTTTCCCCGCTGTCAGAAATAAAGGCTTAGAGCTTAGATGCAAGCGTATGATAAATGGAATAGGTGGCCCAAAAAAGTTGAACTGATGTACAGTAAAGTGAATCTAGTGTTATTTGTGGCTCATTGTGTGAGATAGCCTCCATGTATCCGCTATTGGTATGTAATGTCGCTACGATTAACTCTCTCTCGGATATCATATGTCAGTATATCTCGATACATAGAAGGAAAGTAACAAATGAACATCTCACGTGGCTCGTGACATTATTCCAGCTACAAGCAAGTGTAATCCAACTCTCTGGTTGATATATCTCTAAGTAGTGTGGCTCTTAATATTCTGTTAGCAGTCCACATTTAGAGTGCTGACAACTTGAGAAATCATGGAAGGAAAGCTGAATATAGAGGTATGAGAGCTTCACCCAGTACCTTATAGCTACTAAGAGGTAGTGTGCCACTTTTTCCTCTCATGAATATGTTTACTTGCTGAAGTTCTTCTTGATCTGTAACCCCTCGAAAGGGAGACAAGCACAAGCAGAGGAGTAACACGAATAAAAGGCAAAGAAAAGATAGAATGAGGTAGTGTGAAGTACTCAAACGGTCACTGAGAGTACAGGTGTTCTAATTACAACTTCTTACTGTTGCTAGTATCTTAAAATGCTGTTGTATACTCTTTCACCCAATATCAGATATTGAGAGTCATCAGGGCATGGGAAACGCGATTAAATAGGAGAGAAAGGTTGAAATGAAGTATGATAAAGAACAAATGATGCTCATATAGCTCATATCGTACAAACCAACTCGTCTAATTTTCTTTGGTACGTATTTCTGCTACAATTACGCTCGCTGAACACATCGCAAATTGAAAGACAAAATCATTGACAGGTACATCTCGACATTTTGCGTAATATAAACTGAAGTGCATAAGTATGAGAGTTAAAGCCCACTCTTAGCAGCCATTAATGAATAGCCAGCCTGATACATTTGTCCCTAGCATGTTTCCTTACTGCATGTCACTCGGCTCAGTTCGCAACCCAATGAAGATGAGCGTGGATATCGGTATAACGACAGAGAAAAGATGAAATCAGGTGATATAACACATTTAGGAACAATTTCCAGGCTATTAATTCTTGACTGACTGGTTAGTTCGGTTGCTAGTATTGGTATTGCTCTATACATGTCTTTCCTTGTAACGTCACTGGTAGAGTCAAATTGTCGTGTACGGAATACCAAATGTTTGATATAAAAAGCTGAAATCATGGAATATTAGCTGACTAGGCTGCTTATCAAAAAGTCTTAGTACTTCTTACTACCCTATGGTGTTGTGTATATGTTTACTTCTACACTTGTACCCTGTTCCATGGGCATCCTAGATGCGTCAAGAGTTCCAATTTACTTGTAGTATAACTCAAGTACGGGTACCGGTAGTTGACAGTAATAAGGTGAAGGAAATAAAGATACGTGACAATTGACCTTCCCCGTAGCTAGTAGTATACAATTGTCAACTTCACAGGTTCTTGTCTGCATTATTGCCAACTTCCTCTCTCTGCTGTGGGGGTCACTGATTCGGACGAGTTACCATAATACGAAGAAGTCGGTTATACAACAAAAGAAAGTTGAACAGAAGTAGAAGAAACAAAAGTGCGAGTTTCTTGAATGTATATTGTGGGTATTATACTCTCTAGTTGTTACTGCGGACATGTATATATTGCTTTACCCTCATTTGTCAGAGCGCCACAGTAAGATACCAAACTAATAGCTGAGGAAAGTTGCATAAATGGTAGAAGAAAGCTGAATTGAAGTGAAATAGTTCTTTTTGGCATTTTTGTAAGTTTCTCATAGATAAATGAGTACCTATTATGTTTCAATTACTTACTACTGCTGTATAGATGGCTATTCTCTGAACTTCAGCGATGAAAAACTGTAAACATAGGGACAACTCGAATAAATAACAGATAAAACCTGAAATGGGTAAAAAAAACTGGGGGAATAATTATTACAGTCGTTGCTGCACCAGGGCTTGCTTTTTGTCGCCCTCGGTTAATAATTATGACGGAATACAGCTATGCTAATATCTGGTCTGTAAGTATGTCAACTCTTGAGATGAGATAACCTGACAAATTGTAAGATAAAGGATTAAAAAAGGCATAAGACGTTCTTAATCACAGTCTATTGCCCTAAAATTACATAAAAAGCTGCTCATGTATGTCTCTGGTATATTTTCTGACCTGTTTTTCTCCTCTATTTTGTCAACAACAGTGACTGACAAAAGCCACTATTGGAAAAGATCGATCAATACAAGAATAGAAGTTGAAATGAAGAGATATATTAGGCTAGGGGTGTGAGTTGTAGCTACTAATGAGTATTGAGATACTTCTTTTTGTCTGTTTATGTATAATTTCTTTATCATTTCCTGGTTTGTCAACCAGCATGAGGGAGCGACATATGCCCGCATGGGAATAGCTCTATTAGATACCGAAAAACGAATAGAATGAAGTGAGATGACACACTCAGAACGTTCATTCAGCTATAGGCATTAGACTTACTACCTCTTCTGGTTATAGTATACATTACGTACGCATTACTGCTGTATGCTTCCTCTTTTCTGTCAGGACTGATTGGTGTAGGGATAGCGTCAATATTGGAAGTAAAAATAAATTGAAGTGTAATATGAATGCTCGAATGTTTCTATAGCTAGTCTTATACCAATGACTGCTTTTCGATGCAGCAAGTATATTTTTATGCTACATTTGCTTCTTGTCAGTGGGAATCTTTCAGAGCTGCGAATGTTTGTTATTACCTAAGAACTGGGAACAATAAGATCAAAGGGAGAGATGAAGGTGACTAGTGATATTACAGACAGTCTATAGAAAGTGATTAACAACCTCTGTATGTTATTGGTTACATCCATGCTCTGTATTTTTGTGTTTTGTCAGCACCAATATGTAGGAAGTAAATTTAGGAATGGCATAAGTGGAACATTTGATGAATAGAACCTGAAATGAGGTAGAAAAAGATGCTCAGGCGCTCTTAGCTAGCCTTAATATTTCTTCTAGTCACTTTCTGTTGAATTTGGTATGTTGTTCTGATACATTTATGTCTATTCTTAAATCATGGAGGAGGGGAAGCAAAACCATGGTTCCGCAGCACCTCATAAAATGAAGAAAAAAAAGTTGTAGAGAAGTATAAAATATAGTTAGTAATCACTGATGAGGCTATTTGATGCTAACTGATAATCTTTTATGTTCCTCATATGTACATATCTACGATATTGTTCTCTATTTTATAAGCTACATAAATGGACCGAAGTTGCGACTGGAAAAACCTGATTGATTGAGAGGAATAAGCTGAAATGAAGATAGAAAATGATTTTAACGCACTCGTACTGGCTACTTCTACGTACAGCAACACTTCGTTGTTATTTTTATGCCATCTTTCAGTCTATATCTCTGTTTTGTCAGTTACTTAATGGAAAAATAACATGCATGCGTAGTATACAGAATGGTGTACCAGTTGGACAACATGATAAATTGGAAGAAAATAACCATAAGGAGAAATGAAGAGTGGATATGAACCGCTGATATAAGTAGGAAAGGATAGCCAACAATCTGGTTTTTGGTCTAGTACTCAACTAGACGATTGTATGCTCTGTTTTGTAAGCAGGATAAGCGAGACCATACATGTGTGTGGTAAAACACGATAAACAGATGTACAAAAGTTGAAATAAAACGATATACGAAGTTATAAGTACTCTCCCGGGCCAGTGGTACATAGCTAGCTATTTTCTGCTGCTTCTAGCTAGTCATATATCTGTACTTCTCTCTATCCTGTCAGTAACTTAAGATGGAATTGCATACATAGTAATGCTCGTGGATACGCAGAAGGCACAACAATATCCAATACCCCGAGAAGAAAATGTAAAGTATAGGCGTTCTACCACTTAATAGCTCGCAAATATCCAATTGATGACTCTTGCTTGTTCATATTTTGTAGTTTTGGTACAGTTGCATCTGTTTTGTTAGCACCATGGAAAGAGGGATACAAACCATGAATTCAGATACCTCTAGAATCGAAAGATGAAAGCTGTGAAGATGTAAAAAGTGCAAATTAGCGTATTCAATTTAACCACTACTATATCATTGAAAACTAATTTATGTCTCTGTGTTTTTAAATGCAGCATTCTTCTCACGTTTGTAGATATCACAGACAGATACTAATCGTGATAACTGAATAAAATTTGAAATAGAGGGATTCATTTTAAGATGATTACTTCTGAAAGCTGTCATTAAATGTCTGAACACTCGTCATTGTAAATTTCAATTATCAATGTATTATTTCCCTCTCCTCGGTATACATCATTTATCAAAAATCAAGTTTGGTGACAGGAAAAGCTGGTTGATACAGATTCAAAAGCTGAATTGAGATGAAATAAAGGCAGCATGAAACAGTTAGGACGGCTACTGATCACATAACGTAATATTGTTGCAGTTGTATTTGATTTTGCTACCTCAACCTCTACTCTACGACAATCTTATATGGGGAACCAAAACCGTGGCTTGGAATAGCAAGGCTTATGGTAGAAGTGGAGAAGTGACTAGCTAGCTAAAAATCTTGTTAGTAGACAGCTGATTACTTTTAGTTGTCACAAGTTGAAACTGATGCTGTATTCATCCCATTGAGTGAGAACCAAAGAGTGCGAATTGCTAGGACAGAAGAGAATTAGAATAGATGACGAATAAAAGTTGTAATGAAGTAGAGGAACGTCCTAGTGGTAGTTTTGAAGACCTTAAGAGGCCTTTAATAGACTACTTGTGTCTCTAAGATGTGGTATTGCGGTATTACTATTTTTTCTGTCAGCTTCAATGACCTGGGCATATCATAGACAAAAGGCATGTCATTTAAACAACAAATAAAAGCAGAAAAGAAGCAAATCAAAAGGTTATGGGTATCTAAACAGCCTGTCTTTCTTCCTTAAGAAGCTTTATTTAACGTTTAAAATGTATTTCTGTGACAATTCTCAATTCTCCCAATGTCGGATAGAGACGCATATTAGGAGACTTGAAAAAACTTGATAAATTGAGAGATAAAAGCTGAAAGTAAGAACAGGAGGAACCTACAATTGCACTTAATGGCGTTAAGTCGATTATGGGATTAACATCTTTGTATCTAAGAAGACATACCACCGTGTATTTCTGTTTTGGGATCCACTTGGGGAAGAACGAATTACGGGCATCTGTACAAGACGTCAACGAACGGAAAACAGGTAACTTAAAGTAGGTGATGGAGCAATAGACTCTGCTTTAGCTGGCTTTTTGCAGTACAAAACTTTTTGTTACTACTACTTCTTAATAACATGGTTTTCCCTCATATTTGTTCGCTGCACGGGTCTAGAGGGAAACTCGAAGCATGAGATGGCATTTAAAGAGTGGAGAAAAGATGAAATGAAGTATGAAGAAGTTATAGTACTTCTTCTCGGGCCACCTTAGTACATCTCATTACTCATTATGCTTTCATTGACAAAACCTCTTGACTACACCTTTATCACCATGATAGTTGGAGACAAAAATTAGGGACAGTTATAATTTGTTAGATCCTGACGTAAAAGCTGAAATAATGAAGTGGAGAGGATCAGAGAGTAACTTTCCATTAATAATAGCTCATATATTACCACCTCACTAGTACGTTTTATTCTTGTATTTCTCACTGTTGTCGTCACCTTCGATGTGGCATCATGTTGGCGGAGGGAAAACTCGGTTCGACAGTAAAGAAAAGCTGAAAAAGAGTAATGTGAAACGCCCTCTTCACTTTTCGAGCTGTTATGTGCACTTCTAAACCAGTTTTAGCAGCATGTATTAGCTACAGTACTTTTGGAAAGTCTTTAAGCCTCTTGTTAGTCAACAGCTTCAGCACAGATCCAGTCATAAGTTACGGTACAAAATACATAGAAGTGGAAAAACAGTTAATGACAACACATATGGATCTATTGGAACCTCTGGTCACATTTGGTTGTCATCGGTATGTATTTCTATTGGATTCACTTCAGTTGTGTGTCTCATAGATTCACAGAAGTATCAGGGGCAGGTATAGCTCGATGAAAGGAAGAATAAAAATTGAAATAAAGGGAGACATGAAGCCAGTAGTGTTTTTGAAGGTATTCAGTAGCTGTTTAGATACTTTCTATAATCGCTAAGGTACTTTGCGGTCTTTATCTCTCCTATCTCATCATCTTAGATGTCATGGCAGAATGTAGGCGTAGGCAAACTTGCAGAAATGACGTAGAAAAGGTGAAAGGAAGTAGAATGAGATGATAATTACGATCTAGTAGGTTGATTGTAGGTGTTTAAATTCATTTTACTGCAGTAATTATGTACTTTTGAGACATTTACCTCTTCCCTGAACATCAAGGATAGACACACAAAAGTCATGAGTGAAGAACATGCTAAATCAAATGTAGAAAGCTGACATTACGTGAGAGAAGTAAAGAATAAGAATATTTGGTTGCTTTTAGTTTACAGTAATAACTTACTATGTCTGTTATGTATATATTTTCAGGTGAACTTCTCTCTCTTATGTAATATGAAAAATGAGAGACCAAAACATGGTTAGCACAACTTGGTAAATGATAACAAAAGCTGTAACGAAGAATGTTAGAATTCCCAGGACGTCCAGACAAGCCATTGATAGATAGTTCGCAACTTAGTCTTGTACCAAGTATGATATATTCGCGTATTTCTCACTTCTGCCAACACCTGGTTGAGAGAAAAAGGGAGAACCTGATTAATGATAACGAAAAGCTGAAATGGGGTAATGTGAGCTCTCAAGAATATATTGTTGGCTACTATTATGTATATCTTCACTCTAGATTAATGCTGGTATACACGTATACCATGTATTTCTCTTCTTTGTCGATAACACTGGATGAGCATAAAATGCATATAGGTAATCCAAAAAACTTTTCGCACAAATAGCCACTGCAAACATATTATTCATGTGCTGTGAAGCAGGCTCATTATCCTGAGCGTCTCTTTTTTGCCCCATTCCGGTTTCGCAAATATATCTACTACTACCTGCACATGATTCTTTATTTCCTTCGTTGTTGCTGCTCTCACAAGAGGAAACTCATCAACAGATGTATTAGAGACTTTAGAAAGCTGATGACTACCCTTTGGCTGCTTGAAAGAGTATCGTAAGCTCTTTATGCTACTTGTTCTCGCCTAATTCAGATCATTTATTCAAGTTGTCCCTACACAAGCTGCTGTCTCCATAGCGCAGAGAGAAGAAGGAGAATACTGGAGTAAAACATACTAGAGAAAAGAATGTGCTAAAAGGTATTACGAGATGTTGGTAAATTATAGCTTGAGCTTTGAGATACTGTTCATTTCAGCTTTCTTTCTTCGACTTCTCATGTAGTCTAATCATGACATTGGTCACATTCGTCATTACAATACGAAGAGAGATACCATACAAATATCACCACATACGTAAATATTTACTTCAACTAGCTAATATCAACTATTGAAAATACCATGAATTACTTTTTGGTATTTCTTACAGCTTATTCTTCTGATTTATCAAGATATCCAGAGCTGTTACATTACGTCACTCAGTCCATGATACTGAATCGAGGTAAGCGTAGCAAATACTTCAACTGAGTGCAAAGAGAAGTGACCTACCGTATTCTTATGACCTTGGAGAAGCTCATTAGTCTCTTTTTCTTCTTTTTTTCAACTTTTCTCGATCACTTACCCGAGTTATCCCTTCACATACGTAGCGTTTTCTTATGATGCTGACGAAAACGGGTAAAAAGCTATTGAGATCCACTTTATGAAGACCAGGAGGTGTTTAATGGCGACAAAATAGCTTTCTAGATTACCAGGATCCTCTCTCATACTTCTATACCACTTTAAATTTTCTTTATCGAGCCTCTCTCTCTATGTCGTAAACCTTGATACTCATGGGACGGAGGGAACAATAACTGTATTATACGCCAGGAATATGCCCTAGCTGTTGATTTTATTGTATCAACCATTCAATACACTGCTTCCTTCCAATCTCTCTTGAAAAAGCACAGTACCAGTTGCTTTAGATGCCAGCAACAACAAAAAGTAGTCGGTTGTAACAACGCAGGCTGTTTGATTACTCTTATCAAATCACCATGCTCAAAGTGATCTTTCATTGTATTTCTACTAAGGCACTCATACTCTGCAGTTCGTTTTTATGTGAAGTGGCTGAAACAAGAGAGGGTAACACGGTAATACTACATATTGAGACAAGAATAAGTAGCCTCTAGTGAATTCAAATAGCTATTGAGCTTAATGAATCTGTTATCTCACTTCGCTCCAACTTTTATTCTTCCACTTATCGAGTAGGGCCAATGTGCCCTTCTGGAATACAAGTTTTCTTCCTCCTCTTATCGAGCTATGCCAGTCTACGATTTTACTTTCAATCAATGATGCCAACAGGAGAGAGGTAAACGTAGAAGTAAGACAATAGACTGAAATAAAAAGTCATAGGTGGTACAATAACAGCTGAAAAAAACTATTCAGCTTCTTCTTCATCTTAATTTCATCTTTTATTCGCTTATTAGTCGACTTAATTTTCCATCACAACTCACATCTATCAAAGATACATACAGAAGAGGAGAAATAAGGCTGTAATAGCTACGAGAGACATCAATTAGTTTTTAATTACTAGACGATAGCTATTTGGTTTTTACAGAGCCTCTTACATAACTTATTTTCCCTGTTATTCACTAAAATTGAGTTATACCTACGTCTGAAAAATATCTTCCACATCTAAGATGCTGAAAGAGATCAAATACACGGTAGAATCATGTGGTAGTAACAAAAAGAGATCTCCAAAGTAAACTACCAGCTACATTCAACATTATTCGTTTTTTATTCCAATGTATTTCACTTTTTTTGCTCGTTAAACGCTGATTACTTGGCATGCAGTTTGTTTCTCCATCAAGTTGGCGACAGAACAGAGAAATATAGCCAAAAAAGTTATCAAGAACGAGAAGAGGTGTCCCATTACATACTACTAGTAATAAAGAGCGCTTAGAATATTTATACGTCTTCATTTCCACTTGTATCTCTTTAGGTATCGATTGCATCTGTGGGTGGTTTTGCCTTCCCGGCGCAATACTTACAGAGGAGGTAAATCATGCAAAAAGATGTGAAGAAAGCAAAAGCAATGTTGCTGATAGCTTTAAAACAATTAAGAGAACATTTTAAGCATTTTACATTACTTAATTTCAGCGTCTCTTTGCTATTTAATCGAGTCTTTCCTGCTCCTGATTAGCCTCTCAACTTCAACAGCACATAAAAGAGGGGGTAACTATGAAGATTGATCACCAATAACAACTGAAGACATTGTAAGTTGCACTTTAAAGCCTGAAAGAATGTCTTGACTCTTTTGAATCACTTCATTTCATCTTTTATATGCTATTTAGCCGAGCTATTCCTTGGCATGTATTTCGTCTCTATCCTATTCGTTTGCAGAATATAAAGATATACCAAACAAAGAGTACTCAGTACAATAAAAAAAGGTGTATCACTAGCTAATATACAACAAGTATCTTATAGGCTTTTAACCTCTCTTCAATTCATTTTTTATTCTTTGATTTATCGATATTGAACTGTCTACGTATTTTGCTCAATATCAGGTTGTCACAGAATACAAACAGAAACACTAATTTTTGTACTAGCGACAACAAGAGGTAGTTGGATAGATACATGAGCTCATAATGAATGTCATAAGTTTATAAACAACTCTTTTGATAACTTTTCTTCTTTAACTTATTGAGAGTTACTGATATAAGATCTGTGGTGCCTACAGAACGGAGGTAAAGGTTGTAATCAAACGTACTGACTGTAACCAAAAGTTGGTTTCCACACTAAATGAAATAACTTCCAAGTTCCGAGTTCTTCTATCTACCACAGCTGTTTTTTCTGTTTCATTAGACGAGTTGTTTCAGCAGTAATTAGGCCCCCTCCCCCTTGTCAATAGTGCTGACATGGGGTGAGACTATCTCTAATACGTGTTATATGGGAGCAAGAAAATTCTCTGTATTACTCTTATGAATGCAGAGATATCTTAAGCCACCTCAATTGCTTCAATTCACCTTTATAACTGGATAACGGAGTCATTGCAAGACCTGAGTGCTTCAAAAAACGAGATACAGACAGTATTCTTAACATCAGCAACACCAAGAGATAGCCCCCTGTACAATTACTAGCTACCTAATGCTCTAAGCTTTTTATATTACTTTGATTCAACTTTCTTTCCTATTATATCAAGATATGCTGTCTCGTTCATTATGCCGTTATAAGTAAGTTGCCAGTAGAACATGGAGAACTACACTATATAATACCTCAGACCCCACAAGAAGTATTAATTTATTTGCTAGTGGCTATTAGTAACACCAAGACATTCTTGTATTTCTTCAATTCATCTTTTATTCCTTCATTTACCAAAATATACCAAACCAGTGATTTGGTATACCCACAGCAGAGGTAACAGAAGCCCGAAAACATATTCATTACACCAAAAGAGGCTCCATAGTATGATATTGAACTGCAAAACCTCATAAGACTTTTATAGTGCTTCATTACAGCTTAACTTGCTCAAATGCTCGCGTCATCCCTCATCAGCAACTTCGGCTCAATCAATGATGCCGACAGAATAGAATAATACCCAGTAGATGAAGGTAACAGAAACAGAGAGAAGTCTCAAACACACAAACTAGGTCTGATGAACGTCCTGGTAGGGTTTTTTTTACTTCATTCGTTCTTTTCTTTGTCTTTAAGAGAGATACTGCTTCGCACGAAATTTGACCTCAACGCTGCTGGCAGTACAGGGAGAGATACAGAGGTAGAACATACTAGAAACAAAAGGGTAATACTTTAGCTACCAATAGGCCTAGAGTATCTTCCTAATCTTTTTGCTTCTTTAATTTCAGCTTTTTTCTCTTATTTATCGAGCTATACGAGTCAATATACTGTACCACTCCCAGACTATGAAGCATAGAATTGAGGCAAATGTACAGCTGTGGATACCAACATCAATATGAAGTGGCAACATTTACTATAAAAAGAATATGAGCGTATTGAGCACGTTTTTCTTCTTAGTTTCACCTTTCCCTGCTCTTTAATCGAGTCAGCTCAGGCTCTGAGTTTGGCTCTCAACCTAGGAAGCTTATAGATGCGAGGAAATATCGTGGCACAACAGTCACGTGACAATGAAGAGCTCTGAGCAGCTTATAACTAGTTATGATACTGTCTGATGCTCCATTTCTCACTTTATTCCTTCTTTATTTCGTTAAATCATCGTCTTATCTTGGCGCCCATGTTTTATCCTCCTCAAAGCGCTCAGGAAAGAGAGAAGAGTAGTGGAAATACATACCAGAAAGAAAACAGAGATGCCAAATAACAATGACAGCGATCTAGTGCAGCTTAGACTTCTTACATCTCTTCAACACAAGTTTTTGCATTGATAACTGAAGTAATCTCAACTTGCGGTATTCTCCCAGTCAACGATATTGACAGAGGAGAGATAAAAGTAACAAAAAAACCTATTGAGAACCACCAAAAGTAATCTCTGGAATAGCATTAGTCTTTATAAACATCACCAACGTCTTCATTTGATGATTGTTTACTTTTATTCGTTGTTTGGCCGATTTGTCCCTTCGTCCATATAAATCTCCCATCAGCAAAGCTTACAAAATACAGATTAGTAGCGTAATAATACAAGGTAGAGACTAAGGGGGTAGTCAACAGTCTACTAGTAGTCTTCAAAGACGTTATAAGTAGCCTATTTTACTTGTTTTCTACTTTTATTTGTTAGTTATCAGCATTTCTTGGCATCTACTTTATATCATCCAACAATGGAGCTCAAGAATAGGGACAAGAGTCGTAGTGGAACATGTTATAAACACTAAAGGTAGTCATTTGAATAGGGGAAGCATTCAAATATGTCATGAGCTACTCACTCTACTTGATTTCAGCTTTCTGCCATTTATTTGAGCTACTCCAAGTTTGTCTTTTTCTCATATTCAAATGTACGTACTCACTCAACCGAGAGGAGTGCGGTAGTAATACTTGCCAGGAACTTCAAAAGATACATATCAAGACAATAAAAGTTATCAAAAAATGACCCTGGTCTTTTACCCACTTCAATTCAACTTTTTTTCGTTCACTAGCTGAGTTATCCCTACACTTATATTTTACCTCTAAGCGGGCACTCACAGTACAAGAAGAAACATAGCAGTGATATATACCAGGGATAGTATGAATCTAATAGATATCTTTTTATATCTGTAATAAGTGCTATTAGTGTCTTTTCTTCTTCAATTGGTCTCATACCAAGTCAGACTTTTGTCAGTCAATCAATGATGCTCACATACCATGCTGTGAAACAGTAATTTGTACAAACTAAGACCACCTGAAAAAGGTCAGTCAGTAATATGAAGCCAAATGAACGTCTGAAGCCTTTTATCAATTCTCAATTCAGCTTATTTCTTCAAATATTTGAGTTATTTCTTATCATAGGTGTGCCTCTCTTCTAAGATCCTGGCAAAAAAGGGAAAGACACAGTATTTCAAAATAATAGAAACATAAAAGAGTGGCAGTTTGCCTATAGAGATTTTATCGATAAACATCTTGAGAATGTTATTTTGCTTGATCTCATCTTTTTATCGTCATTATTCATAGGGATTATCACACATACGTTCGTCTTACATGGGGCCGCTGACATAACAGAGCAGAAACCAGAGAGAAGATATACAATGACTAGAAGAAGTAACTCAATACGCTCTTATTGTCACTTTGAGTGTCATGAGTCTTTTAGCTCTCTCAAAATCATCTTTTATTCGTCCACATATCGAGCTTTACCACCAGTAAGATCCGTCTTTCGCATGATGCTCGCAATATAGAGAGGAATACGACTGAATTATAAACTGGGGACTTGAGTAAGTTATTTTTTAAAAGCTTCCAGATGTCTAAATCACTATTACCAACTTTTTATATCTCTGTTCAGCTTTTACACCTCATTTTACCAGGCTACAAGTGCCAGTCCGGTTACCTCAACCCTTGAATATCAATGCCAAGCGGTATAAAAGTAAATTTTGTAGTAATAAGTATATGGGGGTGCTCAAAGTGGTCAGTATTACACTAGTGACTCATATATAGTGTTATGGGACTCTCATCTTACTTCTTATCAGCTTTTATTTGTTAGTCAGTCGACTTATACCTGCGTCTAAATCATATATCTTCCCAGATAGTGATGGAACAGAATTGCTCAGTAGCAATGTATACCAGCTAACATAGGGGACAAACGGTGACATATGATCGGCAATATCGAGTATAACGGGTCTTTTGTAATACCCTTTTCCAACCTTTCTACTTCTATTATTCGAATCATGTCTGGTCAAGACTTGGGTCTTCATAATTGTTACATATCTTTAGCCATCACAATTCGTCCAAATAGAACGATAGAAGTTATAGGTGACAGTAAAGAGTAGTCAGTTGCGTCCAGCTAGCTTGAATAAATGTACTGCATCTTTTATTTTACTTCATTTCTGTTTGCCTTTCGTAATCAATTGACCTCTCCTTACGACACGGGCTTCACATCAACGATGCTGACATAAATAAGAGAGATACAGCAATTACCGATAATAGGAACAGTAAAAAGGTGACAAACGACGTTATTGTAGCTAGGAAAACATTATAGCTACAGTACTCTTTTTATCTCCTTTCAACTTTTCGTCTTAAATTTATCGAGTTATCTCTTCCACTGCATGGCTTCCCACCAGAGGTGCGACAGAGAAGAGAGATGTTCATTATTGATACAGTCCAGTAACAAGAAGAAGTGTTTCAATACCCACTAGTAGCTTGAAGGAACATAGGAAGTCTTTTATAATACCACATATCATCTTTTATCGTCATTTAATCAGCTTATCTAAGGTCCTGATTTCCTCATCTCTTTGACGCCTACAGAACAGAGGTGGATCTGGCAGTAATACATACCAACAGAAGAGCAAAAGTAATTCAATACAGACTTTATAGCAATATTTGATGCCTGGAGTCTTTTAATCTATTCTGTTTAGTTTTCATCCGTTGAAACACCTACTCATTTCTACTTTCGGTCTATTCTATCGTTGATGGTCACACTATTAGTATAGTATAGGCGGAAAAAGATGCTAGAGACCCTCATGAGTTGATGGAATTCTCCAATACACTTTCGAAGTGTCATGAGCCTTTTATTATACTTGATTTTGGCTTAGATCATTCATATATTCGAGTTGTATTTGCGCCCGCATTCCCTTATATCTAATATTGCGAAGACGGTATATTAAAGCAGTACAAATTCAGCTGAAGTCAGAAGATGTACTAGTGCTTATACATAACAAACATTATAGCTTATATATCTGCCTTTCCTCTTAATTCTTCCTTTTATCGAGTTACAACAGGTCACGATTTTTCTCCAGGTTAGTAATACTGAGAGAAAGCGTAAAGAAGCAACAAAGCACTTTAGTAGAAGATAAAAGTAACCAGGGGTAACTTACTATCTGTTTGATTATCTTAAAAAAGTTCGTCTCTTCAATTTCATCATCTGTTGGTAGTTTTACATGTTACCCCTACATCTGAATCATATCGCCGAATGACGATGTAAAGAACAGGCAGAAATATAACATAAAACTTATAAGAGACCACAATCAGTTGCTCTTTACTTACGTCTAGCTATATAAAACACTGTGAGTCTCTCAAGTCACTCATATTCGATTTCTTTCTACAGCTAATCAATTTCCTCCTAGAGGGGCACTTCGTCTTCCCAAGCTGATGAAAGAACAGAAAGACATATAGGAGCATTATACACTAGCGACAATAAAAAAGGACCAGATGGCTATTTTTGGCCTCTAAGAATGTTCTTGGCTTCTTTTATTCCTTCATTTCAACTTATATGTCTCTATCTACTAATTATGCGAGCTCAGGCTTCCTACCACTAGATCCACGATACTTAATTCTGAGGTAAAGGTAGCAGTTTCACATACCACCAGAATCAGAATTTAGCATGTCAGTTGAAACAACGAAATAAGCGTGCCTAGTATCTTATGATACTTCATTTCAACTTTCCTTTGCTTCAAACCAAGTTATCTTGGTTCTGAATTCCTCCTCTCAACCCCTCAGCTAATAGAACAGAGCGAAAAATAGCAGCATATTAAACAACCAACTTAGAAATGTACCCAGTCGTACAATAAAGAGCAGTCCAAACACTATGAGAGGTTTGTATTCGTTCATTTTATCTTTTCTCTGCCATTTAACCGAGCTAATTCTATGCGTACATTTTGCCGCACCATGAAGAAGGCGGAACTGTGAAACATACACGAAAAAAACATACAGGGAACAATAAAATGTGATCTTATACATACTTCAGGCTATAAATTACATCAAAGCCCTTTTACATATCTTTGATTATCTTTTATTCCTCTCTGTATCAAGTGTTGCGAATTGTGATTCCAGTCTCCCAGTTACTATGCTTACGAAACGGAGATGATAGTTCAAGTACGGTACCGGTACTTAAAAACTTACCAGAGAAACAGACGAGCTATTAATTTCAGGATAGTAGATCCTAGATATGTTATGGGCTAGTTATTATACTTCATTTCGGCTCATATTCAGCATTTTATCGGGTTAGCCTGGTCCAAGACGTTCGTCTTCTATATAGTGAACACAGCATGGAGGTAAATGTAGCAGCAGTGAGTACTAAATGCAGGTAAAAGTAGTATTTTGTATACTATGAGCCATAGGTATTGTTGTGGTGGTTTCAAACTGCTTGATTTCACCTTTTCTCTGTCGTTTATTCGAGTTATCCATATATCTGTACTTGGTCTCCTTAAGAAGTGACCAAGAAAAGAGCGTAAAGAGATGGGTGAAGTGTCAGTAACATCAAGAAGCAGTTAAAAAACTGACATAAGTGGCAAAAGTGTTATAAGACTCTTGACAGGCTTAAATTCATCTTTTTACCGCCAATAATTCGCATAATCGCAGCTCACAAGCGTGCTTGCCCACCTATAATACGTTTGAACTGAGAAATATAGCGGTATCAATATACCAGCGACAAAAAAATGTTCCAAATAGAACAATAGCAGGTCTAAACATATGGTGCATCTTTTATTCTACTTGGTTTATTCTTTTATTGTCAGTTTGAACGAGATATCCGATCTCTAAGTTGTATCATTAATCATAGTGCTGACATAAGAGAGGATGCGTCTCTAATCAACTCGGGGGCTTCGAGAGTTACATCAACTTGCTTTGTTAGGGGTCATAATTTTCTTCACCGCTGCATTTTCCAGTTTAATCTGTCAATAATTGACATTCCTTCATGTCTGCATTTTTCTTTCCTAGATAGAGGTCTCAAAACAAGAGTAGATACTGTAGTAGAAAAAGCTGTCAAAGGTATCAAGAGGTATTTCATCATCTTCCGACTGCTCTGAACCAATTGGTGATGTTAATTGACATCTTTTCAACTTTCTTTGCCAAATATTCGAATTCTCATGTCTCAAGTTTCGACTCTTCATGAATGCTGCTTACATAGCAGAGGAAAAATACAGCATAAATGTCTTGCTGATAAAGACAAGTACTTGAATATCTACTAATAGCAGTCAGAAAGGTCATGAGCAACTTCTACTGTTTATTTTCAGCTTTTATTCCTTTTCTTGGAGCTTCACCAAGTCTTCAGCTGAACAGGTTCATCTAAGATACTGACTGAACAAAGCCAATACAGCAATAAGAGATAACAGCAGAGCCCAGAAGTCACCATACGGACAATGTAAGTATAATAATTACCCTCGGACTTTTATCTACTTTATTTTCAACTTTTCTTCGCTAATAAATCAACTTGTCGTTGCGCCTTATTCTGGTCCCACCCAAGGATGCTCAAAGAAAAGGGAGCCATACAGCTGTAAAAAATATCAGAGTATTCAAAAGCTTTCAAATACTTACTGATATGTAATCTAACTGTAATGAGCATCTTATAGCTCTCATATTCATCTTTTTCCATCAAATATTGAGTTATCCTGACACTTACACTTTGCCTCCCCAACTACGTAGTCAAACAACGGAGGTTAAGATGACAATAAAAGCTATCAGGAGCTGTAAGATGTAGCTTTTTGGACATAAACAGCCTATTAAGACTACTTGGACCCCTTCTTACTACCTCATCATGAAAATTTTGAATTTCCCTTGAGCTATGCCCCTCCCTAACATGACTCACTGGTAGACTATATGATAACAGAGATGTAAAGACCGTTAGAAGAGGCTAGGCATTTCCAAAAGTTATCAACTGCTTTCAAGTGGCTTCTAAAGATACTATGTTTCTGTTTTATTAGCTCTTCTAATTGTATCTCGGATTTTGTGATGAGGTGCCTCGACAGCGATCCAATTCAACATGACTGAGATCGAAAAGGCCATATTTAACTTATAAGTAGCAGTGTATTGGGTATTAAAGGTCGTTACTGTTTCATAACTTCGCCTCTTGTGGCCATCTTCAACTTTTCTGACTACTATTCTAGCCATCGTCCCAGCAGCTTTTCCATGCTCCTGATGCAGCTCTCAGTACATAGCGATAGGGGCATTTAGGAAGTGCCAGTTACATAAAGAATGACTCAGTTATTATATCATAATCTGCTAGAAAGTATCAGACAACATTTATAGCCTGATTTCCTGTTGTTTGAACAAATATTAGAACTTATATCAACCTCATAATGGTCCCACATGTAGAGTCAAGAAGATCGGTCATAAACAGCTATAGATGTTTTCAGGAACTATAGGTCTTTTGAAGTCTTTTTACAGGCTCAGTTTAGACCTTAACACGATTCCCATTCAACAGAGAGAATACAGGTGAAGAATATACTAGAAACAAAAGCAAGACGCCAGTATTCTACTGCAAGGCATTGGAGTTGCAGATCACCACTTATTAGACTTCCTTATGGGCTTATATCTTTAGTATATGATGTAACGTCAAGACATGATTTTTGAAGCTTACACAACTGAAGTAGATGTAAAAGTAATACACCCTGAGGACGGTTGACAAGTGGTAATTGGTTAAGTGTGGATTTTAATATACTCCAGTGCATATCTTTCTTCAACCATTTTAGTTTTTTTTGTTATTCAAGCTATTTATTCCTACCTCTGTATTGTGTATCTTGGTCAAAGCCTCGGCAAAATGAGATATGCAGACACCATTGACAACGGCAACTAAGAGAAGTGGTAAAATATGTAGTGAGATGCCATACCGACGTTAGGGAGCATTTATAATACTTAGTTTCAGCTTTCCTTCTTCAATTACTCCACTCATCGTATGTTCTAAGTTCATTTTCACAAGGACGTCAAAGGTATAGAGGTATTCCAACTAGCTTTTCACACGAATAGCTGCTAAAAGTTTCTCATCATAGACTGTTAGACTGTTCTATTATTTTCAGCGTCTTCTTCTACTTGATTTCAGCATTTATCTGGAAGTATATCTACTCATCCCTGCATATGTTTTTTTTCGTTCCTTCGTTGTTGCTCTCATAAGAGGAAATTACCAAAAACTGTATAAGAGACATTCAGAAGCTGATTGCCTTCTTTCAGCTGCCTGTAAGGGTATCACAAGCCCTTCAGACTACTTTATTTCATCTTATTTTGGTCATTGTTTCAAGTTGTCCCTACACATGTATGATGCCTCCAAATCTAAGATGCCAAAAAAAGAGTTATTAGCAGTAATCAATGATTATTGGAGACGAAGGAGATCACAGAGATCATCTGCTTGCCATGCCGAACATTATAAGCTCCTTATTAGTGTTAATTTCAGGTTATGTTCGCCTTTTTATCGATTTATAGCCGCTCATGCTTTTCAACTCAATCAGTGGTGCTTTCAGAAAAGAGTGTTCGTAGTAGTAAAACATTCTACAAGTTACAAAAAGGTGGCGAGGAGCTTAATATCAGCTAGATAGTCATTCCTCGTCACTTTTATTTGTTCATTTCCACGTTTTTTACGTTAAAACCGACTTATTCCTTGTCCATTTTTTTCCTATCTACCTCAGTTAGTGGTTGGAGGAGCGTGCAATCAATGCTAGAAAAGAAATATAGCAAACCCCTTTCATGGTGTAAGTAATATGAAGACTTGAAGGCTCCGATGTTTTGGAACACCTACACCTAATCATCAGGGATCATCCAGATGATCTCCCAAAACATGATTTATGCAAGGTAGCAGCTACTGGTACCGTACGGTATGTACCGATACTGTACAGGTACAATCATAATCGGGAGCTGTGAAATAGAAGAGGACGAAATCCTTCAACAAGCCCACTATACGTTCACTATCACCAAGTTATGGACCATAACTGATTAACGCTGCTTCCTACGCTTCTACAACATCTCCACGTTTGCAACACATCTACAAGTACTAGCAATAGTTTGGGTGGGACTCTATGGTCCATGATTTATTATCCCCAGAGGTTCAGCGTCCTGCTTACGTCCTCTTCTCTATGAAGTAAAGGTTCGGCATAATCTACATCCTCACATTGAGGTTCGACTGCCTACATCCTTGCTGAATGCGAATCTTTGATCTAAAGATCATTCCGACTGCCTGGGCTCTTGTGGCCCTTAGTTGCTCGTATGGCGGCTTATTAGCTCTTAGACTTTCTCATGGCTCTGGCTCTTACTGATTGGCTCTGGCCCATGTAGAGGTGCTGGCATTCTGCTCTCACAGTTCACAGTGTCACCTTCGTCATCCTTTCCAGTATCACAAGTGCTGGCATAACTTAACGTCTTCAACGTCATCATTTCACAGTGTCACTTTGTGCTGGCATAACTTGACGTAATCTTGACCGCTCCTGCTCTGGTGGCTAGTGGACTTTCACCTTCTCAGCTCCAGGCGGCTTTTCAGCGTCTTAATAGTGTTCAAGGCATTGTCGGTCGGTGGCTCGAGGGCTCTTTACTCTGGCGGTTTAGCAGGTTTGGCTCAAACACTTTGCTCACTGGCGGTCTTCACAGACGCTTATGCTCAGGCGGACAGTTCTGGATCAGGTTTGGATCATGTATCAGCTGTCGCTTGACCGTGATTCCTGGTGTACTGGTACCAAGTCAGCATCAGATAGAGGAAACATATGACTGTAAACACAGCCCATTTCTTCCAAAGCATTCAGTAGTAGTTGTCCATGCTGGGAATTTCACCCTAGGGAGCTACCCTTACTGTCGGAGAAGCTCATGGACAATGTTTCGTGCCCGTCACTGCTTCACTCCGAGGAGACGGGACTCTTGAGGGGCTTGCTAAGTCTCCATCTCGTCATCATCCTGCGTCCAAAAGTGCATGTACCAAAGGGTTTCCTTTCACTCGGCAGCTTCGTAGCTCACGCTCAGCTTCGCGTCTTAGTTACTCGCTTATACGTGTTGCTTCTTTACTCAAGAGAGCTCAGCATCGTACGGTTTTAATCAGTCTCTGCAGTTGCGTCATAGCTCACTCAGCAACTTCTGGAATACTGCCTTTCAGCAGGACCAGTAGAGCAGACCCTTTGGTTTTGCTCATGCTGGGGATTTCACCCGTAGTTGCGAACTATCTGAGAAATGGAACTCATGAGTAGATTGCGAATCTTTGCTCGTCATTGCTCCAAATCGTAGATGCATGAAGAGAGGTGTGTTGACTCTCCAACTCCACAGAAAGAGAGGACTCTAGCTGTATCATAGTAAGAGTGATTTGAATGTCCGCTCGCGCAAAACAAGTACTGCTTCATAGCTTTCGCTCAGCAGTGTCAACATCTCTCAAGGTGATCAAATCCTCTGCAGAAGCTGAGAGATTGATCGCCTGATGATACTGGAAAACAGGGTCCTTAGGGGGCTTTATATATTCTTGAGAGAGATGTTTTGAGTTTGAAATGTTTCATATTGCCTGCCTTGGTGGCGAATATTCATGTCGATCACTGCATGATCGAAAGAAAGAGAGCTCAGTGGAAGATTCGAGAAAACTGAGAGTATGAGCGAAAATAATACAGTAACACAAGCAAAAACTATGCAAATAATATTGAGGGATACAAAGCTCGTAATCCGTGATAATGAGATCACTGACAACCACTTTATGAGGTTATACGATGAACAGTCATATAGGTGAAATACGATAAAGTTGTTGATAAGTGGCGAAATTGAAGTTTAAAAGATTTTCTTTTTCTCGGAATGAAGCACAACTTTCTCTGAAGGGGCGAAGGAAGTATTATGTCTAGATTTTGACACGATCAAGTGATCCAATATAGTCTGCTATCAGACAAGCAAGTTCGGAATTGTTCTTTGATGATCTATCCCGTAATTTGCTCCGTATTCTCTGTGTATTCACACTGTATCTTCCGGATGTGATTAACCTCGGAGCGGCGATGCGATATCCGAAGGGAGGAAACGGTTATGCCTTGAAGTATTGTTTGGACCAGCCCGAAATAAGTTCAACCACAATTGGGAGGTTCTAGAATATTTTCGAAGACCGGCAAAGACTCTGGAAAGTCCTTGTCTGCCTCTCCTGATTCAGGCGAGTGCTACTATTATGGTAAAATCAAAAAGATAATGTCAATCAGTCTAGTTTGAAGAGGCATGGATACCCATATTAGCTATTACTAGCTACTTCGGCCTCTAACAGTTGTCTTACATGGTGACCGCTAGTATGATAGTACTTGTAAGGATTCCCTGAGAGGACTGGTACGATTGAACATATTGTTGAAGGAAGTCGATAAACGGGGGACGTGGAGGCTATAGTGAGCATAGCGGGAGGTCAGAGATCTCATTTCGCGTTATGGTGCTATCACGCAGTCCCTGTCACAGAAATGCTGATCTTAGACTCAGTCAAGTATCTTTCAACTAAACGGCCAATAACATCCATTATTTTACTTAGCTTTGTCACCTGCATAATCAATGCACTGGGAGATCATCACCACATGCAACACAGGATTCCATCAATCAATCAACAGCAATAATCATCGCCAGAAGCTGCAAAAAGACTCGGAGGGGGTTCATTCGACGTCCCCAATGACGATCCAGCCTTTTGCCAGAGTTCTCTTTTCATATTTCCGATTTTTTTCGCCACAAACTCTGTTGTGATATGAGCCCTCCATTTTGACCTTACAAGAACATGTGAATGAGCTCAACATATTCATGGGATATTACCAGACCTCAAAAACCAGAAATCAGCCCGGGAGGCCCAGCTGTCGTCACATAACCTTTTCCACTTGTACAAGTACTGTACAAATACAATTCATACGCTCTGCTTTTCGTCCCTGACCTCGTGAGCTTTCTCAGCATGACCCACAGTCATGAGCCCCTGAATCCCATGCCGCATCGACAAAATAATATTGTACTGCACATACGACAGTGAAGTGGGTCCAGCCCCATAGATAAGAGCAAGGTGCCTGCCCTCGTTTCTTGCATCTAGCCCGTTTTTCTGGCAAATCACCTGGAGAGTCCTTATAACAGTTGGATCCAGGTATAATGGATTTGATAGATTCGGACCAGCTCACAAGAAGCCCAAGTATGGAGAGCTAGCACAGCTGCAATTTATTATTGACGATTGAAAGCAATGCATTGTTTCCCCACCTGAGTATGAGACATACGGGCGTGTAGCAAAATGAGCAGCAATGTCCAGTTTAACAACCGCACTTCAGCCTTACGCTGAAGAAAGGGATATCAGAATGATCATCTAAGAATTGTGCATCTACCGTACTGACATCATCAATATCCCACTGTCATCTCGATAAAAAAAATCTCAGATTCTCTCAAATTGTCCACATGTGGGAAAAACTCACTCGGTCAGGAGTTCATAGCTGCACTAAAACTTACACACGAGATTCTTGCAGCAAGAGTATGCACTGTAATCCTCCAAGATGAAGATTACCGGTACCGGTACGATACTTCTACGTCCACATTGTAACTAATATGAAGATGACTATGCTGTGTATCCAGACATACTGGATATATAATACTAACACTCTTTACTTCGATCACATCCATTATTCCGCTTGCATAGAAATGCACTCACATTTCGCCAGTCGACTGCAGATACAAGATACAAGTGATACCAGATACAGTCACCATGTCTAATGAATAATATCCATTCACTAAAAAAGCAAAACCCCTGAAGGTAACCAAAACTCCACACTTCTACACGCTAGCTCACCCGCGCAGTTACACTGATTGTATTCACACCCACCCATTCTACACTCCCCTCTACGTCTACGCGCTGCTTTACCTCTTCTCAGCAAACCATCACCTTCCACCCCTCACCACCTACCCAGCACCGCTCTTCTTCTCCTGTCTTGCTGCTCCAAGCCATCAACTACAAGCCACTCCTCCCTTCCTCCACCAAGAGCACCAGCTTCTGTGCCCCATTCTCACCAGTTCCAAAATCATCATCAATGAATAAATAAAAAGACACACGACCGGTTCCGCCGAGAACGTGTGAGACGCTAGCCGTGTTTCGTCTCGTGCAGCCATGGTTCCCCTCTGGGACGCCTGGGGTGACTGCGTGTAGTGAAACTGACTTGGATGTACGTCGTTTGTTTTCCGGGGCACTCCCTGTGAGACTCTGTCCCTGAGTTCACAGCATGCTTGGACCTAGGCATGTTTATCGCACACCTCTCCTGTAATAGTTGTTCCTCCTTGGGATTAAGATGTCACCCGTGAGACTATGAACCATGACACAGGCGCAGGACCGACACCCTCGGTCCGCGTCGTCACGAAACATATCTCCTCAGGCAGCACCCGTGGTTTCGATAACCGCGCCCATCTGCGTTAGTAAATAGTTAAGGGAGTCCTTTGGTGTTTCTCTTGGGACGATAGCTGAAACAGGTAGTGGCACCACTGGGTTTGCAAGGGCATCCATCATTGATTTGTAAGAGAGATGAGAGTGTGGCTGGGCATCTCAGTACAGGACCAATATCACGAAACCCTGTAATCACTGATGTATCTGTTCGACCCCTTAATCACTCCCTCTGTTCTCAGTCGTGAGCTCATGTTTTTGTCGCGTGTGTCGTGTCTGTTGTGTCTGTTGTGTTTGTGTCACATTCACACAAGGGTGATGTAGCATCGATCAAGCCACAATATCTTCTCTGGCACCATTGTCCATGTCGTAACAGTCGTTCATCCGCCTTGTCTTGTCTCTGAGACGTCGTGATGTCGTTGTTTTGTGTTGTTGTGGTTTGTTGTGTTTGTGTTCGAAAGCTGTCTGTTTGTGTCTTTTGGGTGCCACTTGTCTCCTGGTAGGCAAATCAACTGGGGGAAAGCACTGGTACTCACTCTTAACGCCTCTTTCATAGCCGGCGTGGCAAGAACCTTTCATCTTCGATGTTCTAGACCAAACACCTACTCGACTGATTCTCGGTGATGATGGTTAGCTTGAAGAAAGCTTCTTACTTATTATTAACCTGGGGGTTATATTTATAGTATTTAGAAATGGAAAATAAACTATAGGCTATACCCTACCTTAAAAATTTAGCTATTTCCTGCTCTTAAACTAGAACACTCTCTAAACGATGTGAAACAACTAATCGCAGCTTGACTTTCCTTGGCATGCGTTGTTAGATCCATTATATGCACACTAGAGTTTCATCTCATCTGATCTTGCATTATCAAAGCTAAACCTAGAGAAACTGTAGACCAGGCGCAAAGAATTAAGCTATGCATGAAAGATTAGCTGATGACCCGGTAGTTTATGGCATGGCCCAGTAGTTTATGGCATGGTCCGGTAGTTTATGGCATGACCCGGTAGTTTATGGCATGACCCGGTAGTCTATGGCATACATTTAAGGTCATTCAGCCAACAGCTTAATTTCACTCTAGTTTATGGCACGTAATTAAGGTCATCCAATCAATAGCTTAATTTCACTCTAGTTTATGGCACATATTTAAGGTCATTCAATTAATAGTTTAATTTCATTGCACCTTTTTTTTATTTTCACAACGGATAAGAAAAGATGAGAATACAACACGTTTGAAGCGTGTTCCCCGAGACCAAGAGCGGTCAGATATCCAGTATTGACCCTGAATAGTATCATAAGCCTCTTATTTCACACTACATCATCTTTTCCCCTTCATTCGAATTCCGTCTCCCATTCAATCATATCCCTGACCAGAGGCGTTCGCAGTGCTACTCTGGCTGGTATTAAGAAGGGCTTGTATACCTGATATGAAAGACTTCAAAAAACATCCTAGGAACATTATAGTTCATCTCAGTTTCTCATTCGTAGTCGTTCGGGATATATCTACGCCAGCATTTTTTCTCCACCTCTGATGCTTACAGAGAAGAGGGAATACAGAGAAATAATTTACTAGCAAGAGCAAGAACTACTGCATTTAGTTTTGATGGCATGTATAATACTACGGTGCCATCTTTCGTACCTATTTCCATCTTCGCTTGCCAGCTAACCGAGTTAACCCTACGCCCTTAGCGACTCCCAGCCTCGGGAGGTTTTAGAACATAGAGAATTGAAGTATATCATGGCATCAGTGACCAAAAAGTACATGTACTCAATGATCTACTAGAAGATATGAGTAACAATTAATACACTTGTAGTGATTTCTTTACTTGATAATTACCAATTTCTCAAGTTATCCTAAATAGAGAAATAGCCCGGTAATACATATGGATGATAAAAAAAGATGCTACGAAATTACAAGTAGCTATTTTGGACTCTGAGTTCCTTTTATGTTATTTGATTCAGCTTTTGCCTTTCGTTTTCTCGTTATACTTATCGTGACTCTGGCCCCTCATTTATGATGCTCAACATACAGGAGAAAGCAGCCCGAATAAACGATGGACATAATATCAAGCTGCTTATAGCAAAGTAATTGTGCTGCAGAATCATTTCATATTACGTATTATACTTCTTTCAGCTTTTAATTTGCTATTTGACGAGTTGTCCAAACAAGTGTACATCTCTCCATCCTTGATGCTTACACAGTGGAGGTAATTGTGATTGTATTAAGCACTAGCTGTAGTGACGGGTATCCAGGCACATACTTCAGTTTATCGAAAGTGTCATGATACTTTTAGTATATGTCATTTCAAATTTTATCTGTCAATATTCAAGTTACCCTAGGTCTGCATTCTGTCTTACATGTAAGATGACAAAAGGAGAGAGTGTATTACGAGGGAAATACATAACAGAGACACAAAGAAAAGCTGAGAATCCATTATGTGTAATTATAGACACCATGTGCCTCTTGTATCTCTTTACCACTAATATTTGTTCTGCCATTTAGGAGCGATTGCCAGTCAATGATATCTGATCCCACCTGGTACTCAGAAAATACAGATAAATGTAACAGTAAGTTGCAAACAGAGCAATAAAATATGACTATATACAAAATTACTGCTAGATAAACATTGTAAGCACTTTATCTTATTTCATTTCTACTTTTATGTTAGTCAATCGTGTCACGTAAAACCTGGATTCCGTTTCTCAACCACTAATGATTCCAGATGGGATAATCACAGCGGTAAAACTGGGTACAGACATAAAGTGGAAAGAGACATAGCTGCAACTATCTAGAACAGCATAGCACTTTTGTAATGATTAATTTCAGCTTTTCTTATCAATATATTGACTTCATGTCTTGTCCTTGTTGATGTAGACAGAATAGAGAGGTTTACGACAGAAGTAATACAACACTATGCAAAGCTGTTAGATAAATACAAACGGCTGCATAGAAATATTATAGCCTAGCTTTGCTGAGTACTGTATGTTTGTCTTCTATTCTCCCATGTATGATGTGTTACCTCTTCATCGAGTTACAAATGCAACAGTGGTAACTACATGAATAGGATGAGCTGTAACCTAGAAAAGCTAGTCTCTACTTGATTGCATCTGCTATGTATCTGATGGGCTTCTTATATCTCTTTAAATCAAAAAATTATCACCCAAAACATCGAGTTATGCCTGTGGCCGATTTTTGGAGGCGTACGATACTCACAAGAGAGGCAAAAGAAACAGAAATACAGGCCAACTGAAAAGAAAAGTGAAATATTACATAAAAAGGTACACCAAAAGCAGTGACAGCTCATTTTGATCTCGTAATATCTTTTTTCTCTCTTTAAGTAGGAATATTTCTCTGTGTCAAATCTGGCTCCAAGAATCACGTTTCTGTCGGAACATTGAGAGCTACATAATAAATTGCTATGGGACAGAAAGAAGTAATGCATAACCTACCATTTCTCTTCAAGAACATTTCTGTTCTACTTACTCTCTTCGTTCTACGTTTTTTATTGCCATTTATCGAGTTATTCAGAATTATAGATTTTGCCCTCCCCATACTATTTTTGCAGATCAGAGGTCGATGTAGCAATTGAAGGTAAGAAAAGCAGAAGACAGTGGACAGTCGTATACTAAAAATAGTAAAAAGGTCTTGAGCGTCTTAGATTATCTTGAATTTTCTTTCCTCTTTCAGTATTACGATGCATGCCAGACTCCTAATCCAAGATACATACACAACAGAGATACTACAATAGTAATGCTCATCAGCGACAAGTAAAAGTAGCTAAATGACTTCTAATTGATAGCAAAAACGTCCCCACGTTCTTTTTGTTCCTATAGCCAACTTTTATTCTTCGATTTGTCATATCCCAAGACAGAAGTTGCCTTTCAAACGATGTATGCAAAAAGCAACAGAGTGAAATATCGCAACAATGTATGAAAGAAATACTGGGTAAGTGTTAATTTTCTGACAACATGTGTTCAAACTATTTCAAGACGCTATTTTTCTTTCATTTGGCTTTATTGATACAAATTTGTCGAGTCACAACAAGACAATGCACCGTTCAACAGAGTGAGATATGCTAATGATGGTAGACAAAAACAAGTATTTAGTAATGTATATAGCATAGAACAATGGTAGTAAGCTAAATGAAGTCTTGGAAGTTATATTGTACTAGAACTGTGCTGTTTTGTTTTATTTGGAGAGTTATCCAAAGCTATTGGTCTAACCAGCCGGACCCATAGTGCTGAACTGCAGCACTAGTATACCTTTAGTCACAGAAATGAGTTGTTATTCGCACCACGAAGGCATAAGTTATGCTTTATACATCTTATCTTAGTTGATTTCAACTTTTCTTCGTCGTTTAGTCGAGTTATCCTTACTGCAACAATCTGTCCTCACAACCTAGGGGGCCGGCAGAAGTGAGAAACAACAGTTGTGGCACCAAGGACATTAAGACGTAGCCATGTGTACTATTATAGTTATTTAGATTACATGTGAGTATTATTGTACTTGTAGTCTCATTACTTTATCATTCTGTGGAGACGACCCACGCGAGCATGGTGGTCTCTCCATGAAGCTTCAGACGGAACGGAAGGAATGCAGTAATTGTATATATCAAGACAAGTAGAGCTATTCAATTACGTGGCATTACCCCTTCATTCCAGTTTTTATCTGTCAAATAATCAATTTATGCCTGCCCAAATTTGGTCTCTCCTTTTAAGAGACCCACAACAGAATTAAACGAAGGAGAAATACAGAACAACTAAAAACAATAGTGTAGTATTGCACCAATCAGCTGTCTGGTAGTCTTAACAGTTTTAACTACTCTCTTTTCAACTTATTAAAACCATTGAATAGGTAAATTCCTCTATACGCATTTTGGGTCAAAACTCCAGTTACTGACAAAGCAATAATTTATAGGAGAAAGAACTATGGGGCTAATAAAGGTGGTAAAAACTTATACTACCAGAGTCCAGAAATGTTTCTTGCTCATTTTCTTTGATCGCTTCAACTCCTTTTTCTTCATTTATCAATTTGTCCGAACGTGTGAGTCTGTGCTCCTTCCGTCATTACCAAACATCATAGGTAAATGCGTTAATGGTGTTCACTAGTTACAGCAAAAAGATATAAACCACCGAGGATCTGCCTCACAAGTACGTCGGATGCTTTCTTTCCCACTTGTTCAGCTTTTCACAACCAGAATATGGATTATCTTATAGCTTAAGACTCGCCATTGAATCCGCAAAACATACAGAGCACGAATAACTACAGTAGTAGACAAAAGGAACAAGAAGAGGTAGTCAATAGCTCGGAATAAGCACTGAAAATACTGTGAATCTTTTATTTCACTTATCTTCAGCTTTTATCCATCGACTTATCGATTTATCCCCAGGCATGTGTAATGCCTTTCAATGTAGTCCTAAATATCAGCAAGAAATATGACAATATAAACATACCAGAGGTAAGGTAAAGACAATAGTAGATTACATCGGTGCAATTAGTGTGTCTAATGTTTTATTCTCCTTCACTAGCACTTTTTGTTCTCTTGAAAAACGACATCTCAGCCTCTGTGCTCACTCCCTGTGGTTATGGTGCTGACATGTAGAGATACTATAGCTTTAATACAGTTTTGGAGCTTGTTAAGAGTTGTTGATCTGACAGTTACACCTGAAAGGATGACTCATAGCTCTTCTTTCACTTCATTTTCAAGTTATTGTGCGGCTTCGTTGATTCTGACATCCACAATTTGTCTCTCCATCAACGAAGCTCGCTGAGCAAAGATAAATACGTAGGTAGCTCGTATTAGAGACACCAGAAGGTTGATAAATATATGCTTGAGGCCTTAAGAGACATTCTAGAACTTTCAAAATAAGTCATATTTGCTTTCTACGCATTTTAATACAGGTCTCAGGTCTTTACTGTCGACCTGCAAACACGGTGCTTGGTTAATAGAAAGGAATTTGGTATAAAAAGTGTATCAGTATTTGCTGGATATGTTCATTCACATATTGAAAGACGACTAAACGTTTTTGAGCGTTTCTTTTACTTCTTTTCAACTTTTCTGAAGGATTTGCAGACTAACACACACCTCCATCCTGACTCCCAGAGAGGTGCAGAGGGGAGTGGAGCATGGATGTAAGCTAGGGATACTCTGAAGCATCCTGGTATCTTGTAAACGCTCTCATACTGGTCGGTAGTTTTTCAAACTTCTCCATTTCATCTTACCACCATCTATTTATTGAGTTGTTCCAGACCGGCATACACCATCTCCCCATTGCAGACGGGTAAACTCCATAGAAAGGTATTGAGGGCTAGAGAATGAATTCAGAATCGTATACTAATATGAATGGGTGGCCCAAGTATTCTCCACTAATTCATGTCAGCTTTATTTCTGCAATTATGTCAGTTATCTTTACACAGCATTTGTCGCTACCTTTGAAATGCTGATCAATAACGGAAATACACAGAGGTAATTGGAACTTGCAATGAAAACAAGCTCACAAGTGTACATACCAGCTAGAAGAATGTCATTAGCAGTTTATCATCTTCCTTTTCAACTTTTCTTTACCGACTAACCCAATTTTCCCTGCACCGTCATATAGCCACATCAAAGGCGATGACAGAACTGCGAGAAATACAAGAATAAAAGGTACTAGTGAAAAGAGGTGATGAACATATAGTTATTGGTAGTCCTGAAGTACGTTCTGGATCTCCCTCATTCTTCATTTCGGCTTTTATTTCCCCATACAACGAGCTTTACAAGGTCCGAGTTGTCTCCAGTTGTTATGGTGATAAATGTGTGGCAAAGATACCATTTTTGTGATATAGCAGCATACAAAGTAATAAAATGGACCACAGAATCGGGCTCACAAGTTTGAACACTTCTTTGTAGCTCATTTCAGCTTTTATACTTTCTTTATAAGTCATATCATGTTTCGAGTTTTGCGTCTCAACCTCAGGTAGGCCCCGAGACAGAGAGAATACTACAGTATTTTGAATTGGGTGGATAAATATAGCGGCCGTTACCTACGAGAAGCTATAAAGAGCTGATCTGCCTATTTTGTGTCTTCTCAATCATCTTTTGTTCCTTAATTTATCAAGTTATCCCTAGGGATAATTTGTGTCGCTGTAAGCAAGCAGATATGGTATTTGTAGCACGAATACATTCAAAAGGCTAGAATAAAGTGAAGGGGTGAACAGAACTAGCCAGGTGCAATGCTTTGAATGTCTTGTCTACCTTAATTTCAGGTTTTTGTAGTTGTTTAACCCACTTGTCCATACACCTATCTTTTCTCTACAGGTATTTTATCAAAGGTAGCAGAGAAAGTTAAACACAGTAATTGCACATCTCAGAGACACAAGAAGCTTTTAAATGTCACTTAGTAATCTTCAAGAACATCACTAATTTTCTCCTCTACTTCATTACAACTTTTCTTTGTCATTCATTCGAGTTCTCATCATCTGCTAAAATACTTACAACACGGAGGTAAAGTTGGCTGTGGTAGAGGCAGGCGTCTATATGAAGTGAAATAGTGCAAACTAATACTATATGAAGAATTCCTTGCTACTTTCTTTTATCCATATCTGTCTTGCTTCGTTACTCACATACATCTAGAGCTTGGATGTTCTCCCTTTTGGTTGGAAGAAATGAGAAGAATACAGTAATAATAGAGACCTGCTTTAGTGACAATGTGAATGACGTATAATGAGCCATAAAAAATGTGTTTGAAGTGTATTTCTAATCATCTGTCACTTTTTTTCATCAATTCGTCAAGATACACCAGGCCCTGGTTTCATCTCCTCATGAGGGAGGTCACAGGAGAGATATTATTGCATCAAGACAACGAGATATCCGCAGGTTAAAGACTCCAGTCACACAAAATAGGCCCTTACAGCGTGATTAGCAACTTATCACACTATATTTCAGCTTTTGCTCGCTAAGGAATCATCTTTCCTGTAAGCCTAAGGTTCACTCCAACAGTAGGTGTTCACGAACATGTGAGAAATACAAAGTATTGTAAGCCAAGTACATTCCGAGTGTAACAGTCACTATCTCCTGATGTGAAGACCATTATGACACTGTAATATCTCTTCATTTCAGCTTATTTCTTCTACTAAGCGTGATATTTCTGCACCTGCAATTTTATTCCCATCGCTGGTGCGGTCAATCAACAAAATTGAGGCGGTAACATCTTCTATGAAGTCGCCAAAGGGGGAAGCACTTGTATATTGGACATTGAACACCTCATAAGCTTGATCTCTCAATCTCTTAGTCCTATTTTCTTTTTCCATTGGTTCTATTTACTGCAATTACCTACACTCTTGCATGTTGACTTCAAGCAGCCCTTGGTATAACGCGAGGTAAGGATATATAAGAAGACAGAGACATCAATAACTTCACGAATAGCTGCTAAAAGCGGATCATTACAGTAGCAGCCACATATCTGCTCTGATTTCAGCTTTTTTCACCATATATACTATGCTCTCCTAATCCCAGAAATGCCCCACCTCTGTATGCAACACAACTGGCGCAAAAGTAGCTGCAGCAGGGAACAAGCTATAGAAACAAGAAGTAGATTACTCGAGCAAGCCTGGATGAGTGTCGTAAGCTTTTTATTTTACTTCAATTCAACTTTTATTGTGTATCCAATCAACTTCTTGAGACATCTGAATCATAGCTTATTATTGTCATAGACTGGACTGGGACAAATACAAGGATAAAACATACTGTGGACAAGAAAGAGTAGCCCAGCTTTCAGATTCTCTAGTAAAGACAAGAATAAACTTTGGTTGATCTGTATTTCAATTTTCTTTCTCCGATTTACTAAGTTAGACTGAACATGGATTTGGTCACACATTCGTGATTACAATTCAAAGAATTACACCACAGGAATAAATGCCACAGACCTTAAGAAACAAGTCAACTAGCTATTGGTAGCTGTCAGAAGCACTAAAGGCCACTTATTAATATTCTTTTCAACTTTTTCTTTCAATTATTATGGTTATCCAGATCCATGACATTATGTCACTGTCTCTATGATAGAGAATTGTGGTTGGTGTAGCTGAATCACGTTATAGCTGCAAGAGTAACTATTCTGTTGCGTACTCAGAGCTACTAAGAGCAGCATTAGCTTCTTTCTCTACTACTTTTCAGCTTTTCTATGTTCATCGTCCGAAATGTCCCTTGACCTCTATATCATCTTCTTACGATGCTGACTAAAACGAGTAGGAAACAATAGAAATTCACTTCAGTAAGTTCAAGAGGTTATAACAGCTGTTTACTAATGGGCTTATGGATTACTAAGGTGCTTTTAGTCCTATATACCACTTTTTCTCATCTTTATCAATCTATACCAGTCGACGATGTTTCGATATTTGAAATACACAGCTAAATGTAGCATTAAAATATGTACGTACAGCTTCAAAATGCCTTATGACATATCAGGAAGGCCAGTTTATTAACTCCAGCGTCTAGTACTTCTTCATTTCAGTTTTCATCCTTTGTCTATCGAGTTCTTCTGAATCCTGAGTTTCGTCTCTTAACCAAGGTCGCTCGCAGAAGAGGTAAATGCCGTATTTTCCACTTGCGACAACAAAAAATCTTTAGATACACTTAGCTAGCCAGTTATAGTAAGACGAAGATGTTATATCTCATTATTTCAGCTTTTACTTGTTCATTTATCAGTGTCTCTCTGGCTGTCTTTGACTCGTAAACTTTGATACTCATAGAACAGGGGAAACGATAGCAGTACACATCTTAAACTCGGGATACTCAGCAATTATTCATTAGCTATTATTCCCCAATTGGAATGCCATGCACTTTTCATTCCTCTTCGTCACATGCTTCGTTCTCAATTTCTCAAGCTATTCTGGACAAATAATTCATCGCCCCAACCATGGTATCTAATGAAGGAAGATTTGTGCCATAAATGATCATAGTTAGTTTATTCAAGGGTATTCAGTGGTGCCATGGTAGATGACCAGACACATTAATCTACTTCTCCTACTTGAATTCAAGTTTGCTTTGCTATTAAATCACGTTAACAAAAATCTGAGTTTTGCCTGTCGACCTCTGAAGTTGAAAAATGTGAAGAGCTACCATAATACTGTACCAACTGTAGCAAAAAGCTGGTAATGACAGCTCGTTACCTGCAAACGTTGACATGGTCTTGCTCTCTACTCGGATTCCAACTTTTCTTCGCTAATTCGCCGACTTATCCTAATGCTTACAGTTCATACTTTTCTCTTTCCAAACATAACAGGCATAAATACAGTACCGGTTGTTAAATTTACTACAGACACCAAGAGGCTTCTAATTAGCTACTGGCTACTCTTACTAACATCAATTAACTACTTTAATTTCTTATTTCAGCTTTCTTTGCTCATCGTTCATGATCTCAACTCATTGGTTTCGAGTTTCACATTTATGCTTGATAGCGGAGAGACCTGTAGTGTAAATGAATGCCAGCTACAGATAAGAATAATCAACCCCACAATATGAGCATGGAGAATGTACCAGACTGTTATTTTCCACCTCGATTATTTTCTTCTTCAATGTTTAAGCAGCTTATCGAAATACCAATGTTTTGTCTCTCACAATGACGCTACAACATAGGAGATAGCATTTTGTAGCATTCAGAATGGGGGGAAATCTAGCAAATATCGTACTGAGGGCAAATAAAAGTAGTCTGTTGGAAATGATAATGATTATAGAGTGTAATGAATTTTTTACTATACTCAATTTCAGATTTGTTTGCTTTTCAATCGACTTCTTCCTGTCGTACCAATTGAGAGCCTACCCCAAGCTGGCTGACATGACGAAGATAATCTGTAGGTCGGATACCAGGGGTCACAAAAGGAAATTACTCATGTTTTGATAGTCACTTAAGGCATTATAAGCATTTGATAAAACCTATCTTCAGCTTTGTTTTATCAATTCATCGAGTTATGACAGGCAAGATTCACGTCTCATTAAGAATTTTCACTGAAAAGAGAAAATCGAGCGTCAGTATGTTTAAACCAAGAACACAACTGTCAAATTGCATCACAATAGCTAGCTTTTATGTCTTCAGTATCTTCTAATGTTTCATTTCAGCTTTTATTCGCCAACTAACCGACTTTTCGCCCCAATTTTTTTTTGCTAATTTTGATGATCGCACAGAGAGAGATATTAGACAGTATGAAACGCTGGATACATCCAGAAGTTAGAAACAACTAACTTTCAGTCTGTCTAATTATGCAAATCTTCTTATACTTCATTTCAGCTTTTTCCTTTAAGTACTGAGATACTCCTATGGCTGGATGTTGTCTCCGGTAATGTGAGTTTGACAGAAGACAGAAATACACTGTGGTGGTAAACATTTGTCATGAGCGGCACAATAGCAGTTGTAAAAACGGTTTCGACTTCTTATATTACTTCATTTCAGCTTTTCTTTGTCTGTTAATCGAGTTATCCCTAGCCTGGATATGTCTCTCTATTGAGTTGTGACAAGAAGAGAGTGAAATACAGAAAGGGTATATACTAAGCAGATGAAGAAGTGCTCTGGTATCTGATACCTGTCTCCTTAAGCGTCCTGTGCATTTATTCTACTTGATTTCAACTTCCTTTCTTTGATTTATAAAGTAGTACCAACAATGCCTTGGCCTCTCTTTTCTGATACTTACGAAACAGAGAGCATTGATACTGGATTATAAGCTGGAGACATTAATAAGCTACCATTTTCCATCTATTAGCCTCCAACGCAGATTTTAAGCAGCCTTCCATACTTCTTTTCAACTTTTATCTTGATGTTATCAGAATATAAAAATATGACTGTTGTCTCTTATCCCACAATGTTTTGAAACTGAGGTAAATGTAGGCAGTAATGTGTAATAGCTACACAGGCTAGTAGATTTTCATGTTATATGATTTATCTATAATGCACCAAGCACTCTATTCTATCTCATTTCAGCTTTCCACATCTTATATCCAATTTATCCCCACGCCTAAATCCTGTCTTTACAAGTTGCTGAAGACAAACAGAGATATACAGCAGCAATGGATATCAGAAACGGCAAGGAGTAATAAGATTGTAATAAGTAAGCATTATAGATGTTCAAAGTGTCCCATACCACTCTATTTTATCCTTCTATTCCCATTCCAAGCGTTTTTACTGCACATACATTCATTCTTTATCACGTTGCTGGCATACCACAGAGGAATGTTGATATAGCAACACACCAAGAACAAGAAGAAGCTCTTAAATGCCTACTAGTAGCTCTCAGAAATTTCCTGGACCTCTTATTCTGCTCAATTTCAGTATTTGATCTGCAACTTATCGAGTTATACCAATTGTGCATTCTGGTCTGTCAATCGATGCATATAAATTAGAGATACATTGCTGAGACAATGTACAAAAGACAGGAATAATATGTTGTTTGTTAGATCCGATTAGCCATTCAAGCAGTTACCAGACACTTTTAGGCGTCATTACAGCTTTTAATTCTCGTTTAATCCTGTTCTTCCAGCCCATGATTTTTAATGTCTACAGAACAGAGATGAATTTACCACACGAAGCAATTACGGCAGGCAGAAGATGTTTTTCACCCAGCAGTCATCTAAATAAAGCTCCTTGTGTCTTTTATTCCGTTCAATACATCTTTTACTATGCTACTAAGTCGAATTATCGCTGTGCCAGAATTGCGTGTCTCCCCCATGGAGACATAGAACATAGATAAACGGTGTGAATAAGTTCCAACAACGACAAAAGATAGTAAATTACGTAACACCAGTTAGAATTAGTGTTGGGAGCCTCTCACATTTTCTTCTACCAACTTTCTTTGCTCACTAATCGAGTTATGCCAGGCATTGTTTTGTCTATCCACCTCAATGCTCGCTGAACAAGGATATTGTTAGCATCGGCAAGCTAAAACAGCAAACAAAAGCTGCTATCCGTTCAATATTAGCCGTCTACACATTCTTAAACTCTTCCTATATTAAACTGCTACTTTTCTCCTCCAGTGAATCGACTTACCCCCTATGCCTTATTGCCAAATAATCGTTGATACACAAGGAGAGATAAATAAGACAGCAATATAAACTAAATTCAATCAAGAAGTTTTTGTCGAATTATACATATTAGAGAATAACTGATAGCATTAGGAACCACAACTTGTTTTGTACTATTTTACCTTTCATTCTTCCCTTTATCAAGCTATGTAAATCCATGGGTGAACTCTCGACTTGTGACGCTCACTGACGAGATATCACTATTACAATTAAATATTCTAGTTGGAATATAGAATGACCATATGCTCAATTTTACTTTAATAAGGGTATTGGCTTTCTTGTTCTTCTGTTATTCCGTTTGTTTCCACTAGTTGAACGACTCATCCTCTATCTGCAGTGGTGTTATCCAACGAGGTATACAAAACGGACACGACACTATCCATGTCGAAACGTCGATCAGTCGGGTTATATTTGCTTAATAAACGTCCTGAGAGTCTCGTACTATTTATTTTCATCTTTTCTTCATCGATTTAACCAGTCATCCCTAATCCTGCTTACGTCCGTCCATTGAGTTGTGAACAGAACAGCATAAACGAACTATTTGGATATACCAGAGACAACAACAGCTCACAAATATTTATTGCAACTCACAAATTATATCTTGGACCTCTTTTATTTCTTAGTTTCAGCTTATATTTCTCCAAGTTCCGACTTGTTCTCTGCACATGTTAGGCTCTCCATGTGCGATACTTATAGCGGAGACAATTGTAGCAAAAATCAATAAATTAAGCCTCCAAGTTTCGTCCATCTCACAAATAGTGCCGAACCGATTCGTGAACACTCTGTCTTCTTTCATTCCAACTTATCTTTGCTACCGAACGGAATTCTAATTTCTGAGCTTGCCTCTCAATGTTGGATGCTTATGTCATAGGAGTAAATATAGCAGTTGTGAATTCCAACAACAAATTCAGATTTAAATTACTCAATACAAACGTATTGACCGTCCGGAAAGTTCTATCCTAGTTCTTTTGCTCTACTTTCTTCATTAACCGAAGATATCATACAAGCGAATTGCACACATGAAAGTTGCAGACAGAACGAGCTGAGATACACGTGTATTGTATACTAATAACGAGAAGAGTTGCCAAACACCCACTGCTACCTATTAAAAGTTGCTTCAACCTGTTTTTTTTCTTCAATTCAGTTTTCTAACTTCGTTCTGAGACGTTGTTTTGATCATGGTTTGGCCTCCTAGGCTGATGCCCCCAAAACAGAGGCAACTACCATGAATACACGAGCAACAGAAGAAGCTTTAAAGTACCCATTATGAGTTCTCAAGACTAAATTTGGACAGTTTTTCTTATTGTTAACAGCTTTTTGTAAGGATACACTTTAGAGTTAGAGTTTCATCCGGGGTTAGGGCTTGAGGTTGGGAGTTTGTGAGCAGAATGAGGACAGGTGTTCTCTTCCTCATACTGCGCTTCCAACTGGATATTGGCTAACCTAGGTGAGTTCTGACGAGACGAGAAGGAGATGATGATGGAATTAATGATGTTA
>ULGT01000023.1:181742-206945 GCA_900519025.1 Yarrowia porcina | reverse complement strand
AGTTATTGATAGCTACGTTTCGATGTTTGGAAACTTCCCACGATCACTGGCCTATATCTATACTGTGTTGTCTAGGTTACAGTAATAGGGATAATTCATATAAATAGCAAAGAGAAAAAGATAAATAACTCAATATAAACTGCTCATGATGTTTATTTAGTTTGTATAATGTGATATGCCATCCAAGTTTGCCGTTCGTATTGTAGCTGCTACATCTACTCCTGTTCTGCAGGAATCGTTAATGGAAGGTAAAACTATTCACAGGTAAGTCGATTTCAAGAGATGAAAAAGCTGAAATAGAGAGATCTAGGGGCTTATAATGTTTTCAATAAGTCTCAGTAAATAAGTGGCAACTTCTTCTTGTCTCTAGTATGTGTTCCAGAGTATTTATTTCTGTTCTGTGAGCTTTGTAGTAGGGGCGAGAAAATGTAGACGTGGCGATAGACGATTATTGACGAATAAAAGCTGAAATCAGGTAATATAAAAGAGTCAAAACATCATTTATGTCTCAATTGTATGAAATATAACTTNAGAAAATGTAGAAGTGGTGATAGACGATTATTGACGAATAAAAGCTGAAATCAGGTAATATAAAAGAGTCAAAACACCATTTATGTCTCAATTGTATGAAAGATAACTCCTCTCTGTGGTACAATGTGCTTTGGAGCTATATCTCTCTCAATCAGTATATACTATGGGTGACGGGTTGAGCTGGGGCTTCCGATAACTCTCTTAACGAAGCAAAAAAGAGACAAATGAAGTAAAATAAAAGACAATGCTGTTAATAAAAGTTAATCTGTGCCATATCCACTCTCAGTTTGTCTCTGGCTTCTTTTATATTGCTGTATTTCTCTCTGCTGTATGGGGATATGAACTGGAGACGACCTACCAAGCGGTAAAAGGGTGAAGTAGCAAAGAAAACTTGAAAAGAAGAAGAGAAAGAGTCTCAGAGTTTTTAGAAAAACTGAATTGTGCGGCTATTAGCCATTCCTTGTAGTCAGGTATTATTATTGCCTCGTTGTACTCTGTTCTATGAGTTTCGCAGATGTGAGAGAAGTTTTGGTCCGGTGTAACAATACTAATTGAGAATAAAAAGGTGAAATAATGAAAGATAATAGTGTCTCAACGTTCTTGATAAATAACAGTAAGTAGATTTCGACTTCTGTATGTCTCTGTCTCTTTTAATGCTCTAATTTTGACTATTATGAGAGAACCATTACATTTAACGAAAATCTGATGTAGGGGAAGTTGATAAATTTGGTAATAGAAGTCGAAATGAAGTAGACTAAGTGGTCAGGGACGTTTAACTGGAGTTGAGTATCTCTTAGACTTCTTACTGTTGTAGCTGATAACTTTTGCAGCTACATTTTCCACTTCTGTGCGCATCTTAGGTGGAGAGACGAAACTTAGGTATCAGGGGAGGGCTCATCTATTGTAAATAAAAGCTGAAATAAAGACGTGTAAGATGCCTAAGACGTTTATTCCAGCTAGAAGTACATATAAAACTACTCTTTACTGTCAATGAGACATCTTCATTCAGTATTTACCACAGTTATGTAAACACAATAGTAAGAAACGAAATTCTGGCCAGTAGGAACTCGTATATCAAGAGAGGAAACTTGAAATCAAGTACTATGAGACACCCATGACGTCTTTTAAGACTAAGACTGTATGGGCAACCACTTAGTGTTCATTCCAGGTGTCTTTATTACCATATTTGTTTCGCTCCACAGGCGGCCAGGCATTGAGATAAGTCGATTAATTGAGGAAGAAAGACAAAATTGAAAAAGAGAAGAAAGAAATAATCATACCCCACGTACAGTATTTCACTTGACATCTACTTGCTTCCAGCAAATGTTTATTAGAGCTACTGTCTCTCGATATGTGAACGCTACGACTTCCAGAAGTGTTTTATGAGATAACTATTTTTTAAAAGCAGATATAGAATTGGTAAGATAGCCCAGAGCATCTAGTCAGCCTATAAAATACAGCAAAGCGCTTTTGATTGCTGTCAGTTTGCAGTACTGTTACACTAACCTGCTCTGTAAGAATCATCCACCAGACTTGAGATGAGTAGAACCATAAGGAAAGATTATGGAAAGTAGTAGAGGAGAAATATAAGGCCATCTAACGCTATTAGTCTATACTTGAGCACTATTTGCTGTCACCACAACTTATTTCTACTATTAATTTGTTGTTTCTCTCAGCATCTGAAAGACAAACGAAAATAAGTCATGTAAAAAACTGGAGGCACTCATCATAACTAATACCAAATTATCAACAGCATTTTGATATCTCTTGTAAATTTTCATATTGTATTTCTCTTGGTTTTGTATTTACAAATGATTTATTCCAACTCGGTGAAGTAGTAAGTCGACTAATGAATGAATAAAAGTAGAAAGGAAAATGAAATTGAAATCCAGTATGTTCTTTGGGCTAACAGAATATCTTCAGTAGCTCTCTAGGGTATTTATAATGTATTATTGCTCCATTTACCTCTGTGCTGTGGGTATCATTGAAAGGGTTAAGCAGCATACTGGTATATTTTGGTAAATAAAAGAATGAAAGATGTAATGAAGAAAGATGGAAGGTCTTGGTGTCATTGATAGCCTCTAGCAAGTATATGAGTACTTGTACCTTCTGTAGCTATTTAGATGATTGGTACAGTATTTTTCTCTGTTATGCCAGCAACATGGATGGAGTGATACATGCAAGTGAGAGATCATCCAGTTTTAATGGGAAAGAAAGATGAAACAAAGTAAGATAATGACCAGGTGATACGTTTCTGACTATTGTTATACAGGGGACCATCTATTGCAGGTACTGGTATTCTTCTTTACTGCACAGATCTCTTCTCTATAAAATTCTTGATTTAGAGAGGAAACTCTGGTCTTGCCATAACTACGTTATCCCGTTATAATAGGTGATTTTTAGCAAGAGAATTGATCCATGTAATTTCTGCGCGTATAAGAGTAAGATGGTCAACTTCTTGCTCTCATCTAGTATATATTAGAGCTATGATCTCTCTGCGTGTCTGCATAGTGGGTGGAGAAGAGCTTAGCTGTTGAATTACGTTGTGTAATGAAACAGGGAAAGTAGACGTGACAGTTAGAAAGAATCGGAACACGTAGTAATCTAACTCTGTGCCAATATCAGCTTTTTAGTTGCAGTCAGTACGTTTCATTGTCACTTTTACCTCCGCTCTGTAGACACATTGGATCAAGAATTGGTTAATCGAAGAAGGAAAGCTACTGAAAGATAACTTGAAAAACTCAGAAGGCTCTTTATGGGCTGTATTACTTGTCAATTACTTCTTGTTAATTAATTACCATGACTTCATAATTCTATGGGGAAAAGCTGATTTCACAACTCGATATATAGCAAAAAAGTTATTGTCTAGTTTTATTAAAAGTACCATACTGCTATTTACTACTCTAAGTGGTCAGTTCACAACTTCCTGCGCTGTTATGACCCACCTATACTATTTCCACTGTACTGCGAGAGACATATATGGAGGGCAAGATGAAGGCGTAGGAATAATTCGATGAATCAAGATCAAAAAGATGAAGTTGAGTATAATGAACTGTTTATGTTACTTTTTATGGCCTCTAGTAAGAATGTAACCACTTCTAGCAGTCTCATGTAATCCTGTATAAACTATATTCCTCTTCTGAGAGGATCATATTCAGGGAATATAAGGCTTGGGGGTAAGTATATTAATTCTTGAAAGAAAGTTGTATTCATGTAAGATAAAGGTATTGTAACATCTTTAGGCCTACTAATAGGTTGTAGGTGACTTCTTTTAGGAGATCCCATGTATTTTACGGCGATACGTACCTGTACCTCTTTCTGTAAGCATTGTTGACTGAGTAAAAACCTGGGTTTGGATAAGTTGAGAAACTGAAGAAGAAAAGCTGAAATGAAGAGCAATGAGTGACTGTTAGCAATTCTGATAACTCCCAATTGCAATTATGGGAATATTCAGGTCCTTAGTATGAATTTCAGTGATACTGCACTCTAAGTCATAATCATCACAAATGATGCGCGATCACGATGGGTAGAGTTTGAAAAACAGACAAATGAAATCTCAAATAAAGAGATAAGAAGAACTCTCAGGGTTTATTGCTGCTAATAGTAGTGGTTTACTCACCTTTTAAGTATCGATAACGTGAAAAAGACTTATGACTGTTCTGTTAGCATACTTAATTTGGTTCCAGTTGAAGTCGGTTAAATGGCGAATAAAACCTGAAATAAGAAAAGATAAACCAATGGACATATTCAACATGCAATATCCCATCTAACAGTGCATAGTAATTGCCGCTGTTATCAGTTTAATATACATTAACCTCCTTTCGGTCAACATGGTGGGAGTGACCCAGTAATGCACCAGGGTAACTTGACTTTTCGAGGTAACAAACATAGACATAAGAGAAAGAAGCTATTATTGATACGCATTACGACTATTGACAAACATCAACACTCATTTTGGTGTCGTTGGTAAAGATCCGTACTGTTTAGGTGAAAATCACAAAGCATGAGAGGCAAAACCAGAGAATAGGAGAACTCGTATGAAGGATAACGAAAAGCTGTAATGAAGCAGTGTTGTGATACCAATAAGGCTTACAATGTCTACTACTATGTAATTAGTTATTGCTTGTGTCTCTAATGTGCGCTACCAAGGTATCTATCTGGAGTGCGAGCTTTGCTGCTAGAGAGACGTAATGTGGTGTAGAGACAAGTTGATGAAACTACTCATAAAACTAGAAATTCAATGGAATATTAAGCTTATAATACTCACTGCAGTCCTAAATGTGGTATAGACAGTTTTAAATGTTCTCATTTCATTTCTACAGCAGTTGCCTTACTTCTAACATCAATGAAGGGCAATAACATGAGCTGATATAAACTGAGAAACTGAAGGGGAAAAGTTGTAATAAGAATCAATAGCTAGCTCACGACCACTTGGATAGCATTTGGTATGTATTTGTCATTTTTCCATGTGATTTTTACTTATACTTGTTCTTCAATACTTATCTCGATTGTAGCCATCCTAAAGGAGAGACGATTAGTATAACACCTCAAACTGAAGAGCAAAAGCTGAAATAAAGAAGAAAAAGAATTTCACAGCAGTCTCTTCTACTACAGGTAGGAATAAAGCTACCTCTTTCTGTCCCTAGTATGGAATACTCTTGTACTTCCCTGTTTTAAAGCACTGCTGATTGAGACGAGAATCAATGCCCAGCAAAATTAGCTTAATTGATTGATAAAAGTTGAAAATAGATATAATCGAACACTAAGACAGCTCTTTATAGCTGATGATACAAGTTCCGTTGGCTCTTATTGTTACTGGTTTCATTGCTTTTGTATGTCTCTATTCTCAGAGTATCGTGGGGAAGAAACAAAATTAAAAGGCAATGGTAGATCGACTAACCACAGCATTAATGCAGATGTTAGTTGGAACAAGTGGTCTAAGACTTTATAGACTACCCTATTCTGTGCCAGACACTACTCTTGGGTGTCTTCCAAATTTGAGAGTCATGAAAGCGTATCTGAATAATACCCATAAAAGGGATCTTAATCCGAAAGTCGAATGAATACCCATAAGAGGGATCTTAATCCGAAAAGTCGAATGAGTGAGTCTGTGCAGTTAATTGAGCTACTACCTTTTTCTTTCCGTTATACCCTCATCTGCTCGTTCCCCATCGACAGGTTGCGAGTAGAGCATCCAAGATATGCAACTGCAATGTGTCTGAACAGAGCAAGAGCAAAAGAATAAGTACCCAGTGAGGGCAAAAAGGTCGTACCCGGACTCGAACCGGGGTTACTGGAAGTCGACAGATATTTTGAGTCAGAATCCAAGGTGATAACCACTACACTATACAACCGTTGAGATTTGGGGGTGTGAAATTCATATAAGAGGGAGAGAAAGTAGAAAATCTGTAACTTTGATGTATTTCCCTAGAATCAAGAAAACTGACGAATAACACTGAAGCAGTAGCTTAATATAACCTAATACCTCATAAACATGCCTTCACTGTGTCATTTGTTCATTGTTATCAGTACCTCGGCTGTTGAGTGGTTACTTCGGCTGATTAGTATATTCCGCATGAGGATATAGAGGCAGAAAAGTGGCATAGCATGCTATAAAACTTAATAAGTCCAGCCAGCTTGTATGTCAGGTAAAATTCGGAGGTAAAATAAATATCTTGCCTAAATATGGTATTAATTCACAACTTTTCTGGTGAAAGCGATGATGGAGGTGGTAATAGGGAGGAAAAGAGATGTGCAATGAAGTGATGTAAAATAGAACTTGCAGAACTTCGGTGCTCGAGTAGAAACAGTTAGTAGAATCTCTTCTACAGTTGATAATGCATGATCGTTTTCCACTCATATTCCAATCTTGTAGGTAGTTAACGGAGATCAAGAGTGAGCTAAAAAGTGCTGTAAAAGCTGTAATACATTAGAAAACAACCGTTGGGTAACTATTTAAACCAGCAGTGGTACTATGGTAAGCTCTTCAAGTTGTTGCTGCTTTTAGATCTACTGAAAAGCCATTATATTGGCTTTTGGTATAAGCTGAAATGCAAATATAAAAATATTCATAATAAGTAGGATACAAACACTGAAATGATATATAGATAAGATGTTCTAGACACCTAATGTAGTCAGAAGTTACAATTCGTAACGCGTTATACTTACTGGTACCGCGTATAGCTCTTTTTCCCAGATGGTGATGACTGCATCGGTGGGACTACAGTACTGGTACCGTACTGTATGATGAAGTTGGAACTTTTATACACATTAGAAGTAAAAAATTATATTTTAAAACAAGACACATGGTCTATATATTAGCTTTTATGAGTATCTGTGCAGCTTTTTATACCACTAATGCATTCTTAGAAATTTTTGTCGTGGTATGCTGGAGGGCTGCCTGATGAGCAATGCATAGGAGCTGACTACCTGGTAGATAGCAGAAGTACTGACCACGAAAAGTTGCCGGGGACTTCAAAAAGTTCAATGTAATATTATGAGTCGCTGTGGGCATACGATGAATCTCCTGTTGTAGCTATCACTGTGCTTTGGACGGGTTGAATCCTCTTTCGATTCGTCTAGATCTTCACATCGGGGTAGGGGCAGGTATATCAAGATACCAGCCATTATATAAGATAATGAGCAAGTAGAAATTTTAAACCAAACTTCATAGAGTAGTAAGGATAAATATGTTATTTTCTTGTGCTAGGCACATTCTTCTGACGCTCCCCCCTTCTCTCTCATGTGGAGCCAACGTTGCGAGCCTCGTAGAGAGAGGAGTAACTCGATATATAGCGAAAAAGGTTATGTCCAGTTATAAAAAGAGTACCATACTGCTATTTCGCACTCAAAGTAGTCATTTCACAACTTCCTCTGCTGTCACCACCCACCCATACTATTTCCACTGTACTGAGAGCAACATCCATGGAGAGTCAAACTGCAGGCAAGGAATAACTCGATATATCGACGACCAAAAGATGAAAATAAGTACAACAAAAGACCTGTGATAGTTATTACAGCAACTAATTAGTATTGATTTACTTCTGGATGTTTCTGGTTGCTAGATATATTTCTGTTCTGTGAGTACCATTGGCTGACAGTGGACACAAGCCATTGGTGTAAGCTGATTAATTAACTATATAAGCTGATTAGAAGTAAAAGAAAAGTCTTTTCAACGTTGCCATGCCTGATAAAACGCCATGAAGTACTTTTGTTTGGTGTTTCTGTCCAATACACCTCTTTTCCGTATGCTTCGTTGATAGCGATAAAAATGGGGATATGGGGTTAGCTATAGAATTCGGAGAATAAAATTGAAATCAGAAATAATGAGTAGCTGGTAACAGCTTTAACAGGTGCAAGTGGCATTTGATAGTGTTTTCCTGCCTCTGGTAATTACTTGATAGTATGTATGTACAAGTACTAGCTACCGGTACACTCTGTTTTGTAAAGCCTCCCATATGACAGATGAATCACGAATGGTAGAATTTGATTAACAGAGAAAGAAAAGCTGAAAGGAAGAGAAAAAAAAAGACTCTCAGTGTTCATTTCTGCTAAACGTTACAACTTAGTGATCTCTCATGACTCAATTACGTAGTAAAGACTTATGTGTCGCTGTTATGTAAACATATGAATTTACTAAAGAGACTAAAGACATTTGTCTCCTGTAGAAGTCGGTTAAATGGCTAATAAAAGCTGTAATGAGAAGATACTAACTGATGGAGAAGCTGAATGTGTCAAATTTCGTCACAGTGGAGGCCAAGTGCCCCTGTTATAGTTACATATACATTAACCTCTTTCTGTCAACATGGTGACGGAAAGTAACGAGGCTAACTTGATTATTCAGAGAAAGAATGCTAGAAATAAGCAAAATGAGTTGCTTTTGGCATGCAATATAGCCATTGTCTGACAATAAAACACCTTTTGGTAGCGTTGGTTGAGATTATTACACTTGCTTCTCTCAGATGAAAGCTACAAGCAAGAGAGACAAGAACCAGAGGATAGGACAACTTGTATGAACGATAGAGAAAAGTTGTAATGAAGCAGAAGAGTAAACCCAGAAGCAGTATTGGATTTACTAGTATGCTACTAATTATTGCATGTGTCCCTAATGTGCGCTAACATTGTAATAATCTATACTGTGAACTTCGCTGATAGAGAGGCGTAATGTGGTGTAATGATGAATTGATAGATACCACTGACAAAATCAAAAATGACGTACTTGTATAATGTTAGTCCCATAATACTTATTTCAGTCGCTACTATCTAATAGACAGACTTTGGACGTTCTTAGTTCATTTCTACTGTAGTTGCTTAATCAGCATCAACGAAGGGAAATATAGTGAGCTGAAATAACCTGAGAAGTTGAAGGAAAAAAAGCTGTAATAAAGAATAATAGCTACCTTTGATTTGTGTTAGTAGCTATTGGTAAGTATTTGAGAAATTCTCGTGTTTTTAATATATGTTCTTCAGTACGTATTTCGATTGTAAGCCTCCTAAATGAAACGCCATTATCACGATTGGTATAACTCCTCAACTTGAAGAGCAAAAGTTGAAAAATAGAAAGAAAATAATTTCACAGCAGTCTTTACTACTACAAGTAGGTAGCAAACTACTTATTCCTATCGCTAGTATGTAGTACTCGTGTATTTCACTGTTTTGTAAGCATTGCTGATTGAGACGAAAATCAACGCCCAGAAAAACTAGCTTAAATGAAGGATAAAAGCTGAAAATAGATATAATAAACCCCTCGGACAGTTCTTTGTAGCCAGTGATATAAGCCCACTGGTTCTTATTATTTCCAGTCTTGATTCCATCGGTATATCTCTATTATCGGAGTATCATGGAGAAGAAACAACATTCAAATGCAAGTGTAGATCGACTATACTTGTATATGGCATTGATGCAGCTGCCAGTTGGAACAAGGGGTCCAGGGCATTTTATGCTAAGAGTACCCTATGCTGTACCATACACTACTCTTGGGTGTCTTCCGTACTGATTTTCACTACCGGTACATTTATCTTTATTCCCATGAGCGCTAGAGTCATGGTTTTGGGTAAGCTGAAAAGTTGGGGAATAAAAGATATTAGGAACTATAATAAATTACTAGTATTGATATTGATAGCTATAGTATGTACGTTCTTAGTTCACTTTGCACCTCTCATATCCAAGTCAACAGGGTTTCTCTCTTTTCGATCGGCATCATACGGAAGACCAAAATACCCTATTGGTGAAACCTGACATGTCGAGGAAAAAAAATGTAATGAAGGAGAAAAGGAGGTTTGTCACACTCTGAAAGACTGGTTTAGATAGCTGGTCATCTCGTTCTAGTTCCTAGCATCTATCATTCTTGTATTTCTCTCAATATTGTTCGCTGCTCAAGGGAGGGCCGAGATTCACCTGTATGGGCGACTTGGGTAAACGGCAACAAGCTATGAAGCAAAGTAAAAGAAGACGTACAGGGCTTTTTTATGGCTACTATGGAGCAGTCTACGTCTTCTTCTTAGCTCTAGTATCTCTCAATACTGTGTAACTCACTTTTCTCTCAACTTTGATTGAGAGACGAAATGTTGGCGTAGGGATAACTTGAATGTTGAAGGGCAAAAGTGGACAAGAAGTAAAGGGAAGTGCTCAAGACATTTTACCAAGCACTTTATTTACGACTGACTAGTATTTGACACCGTTATCTTTTCCTCTGTGCTGCTAGAAACATTCATATCGATCCACATCTTTTTGATGATGATGCTTAGCACCTTGACACGTACCTCATGATCATGGTCATGACCATGTGTGGACTGGTTTGACTGGGTTTTGCCTGAGAAAGCTCCTCCAACAGCCTTGAAGTCCTTCCACCTTCTCAACCACCTACAGTAATGCATCACTCGCAGTGAATCCCACGCTGCTTAGTCATTCTCATTAGACCAAGTCACACGACCACTAGCGCCATTTGGGGAGATGAACTGTATTAACAAAAACTCACCCGGAGTAGCTCCATAAGTGAACACATATGCCGCGACACCTTTCTTTTCGTTCAATTAATTTCCCCGGAAATTCATGGAAATTTAAACAAATCAAGAGAAATTTTGAAATTATTCCACCCCCTTTTGGCCCCTTCTCCAATCGTTCATTGACACTATCAGACAGTAGCACGCGTCAGAGTGGGTCCAGGGGTGCAGTAGCGTGGGTCTAGTTCGATTTCGAAGCGGCTATTTTCTCGAGATTTTTTGACAGACGGAGTATGGGATACGCGCGGCCCTGGTCGTCAAGCTCGTTGCGAGAGTACTGGATGAATCCATGTTTCTTGTAAAATTTTATCGCTGCTGGGTTCTGTTCATTGACCTCCACTTTGACTGATGCCTGACCTTTCTCTAAAGCCTTGTCTACGACCTTTTGTACGAGTTTTGAGCCGATTCCGGTGCCGAAAAAGGAGGGATCCACAAACAAGGCCTCTATGTGGGTCTCTGAAGCTGTTTCCGAGACCAGCAGAAACGCCTGGACGGTTCCAGAGCTGTTTCTGTGGAGTAAAAAGTCATTTCGGTTAAAAAAACGGCTCTCAGACAGTTGGGAGTCGATTTCTTGGACTCCCTGTGGTGTTAGAAAGGTGTGGGTGGCTTCAACTGCTTGTCTCCATATTCTGTGGAGTTGCTGAGCGAGTAACTCGGGGTTTTTTAAGGTATCTTGTGTTGTCATGTTAAGATGATATTTTTACAGGTGAATGGGAGAAGTTAGTCTAGCTCATGGCGAAACCTGCAAGTATGACACAGTAGCGGAAACTAGTGGTGGTACGATGTGTAATGAGTGTTTTACCTAAAGACCAAGCATAGTCACTAATAACCATAGAAATAACCGCTCACACGCCTTATACCGGTTATAACCATGACCACAGCGGTTCTGTTATGAGGGGTCATAATAATGTGATGCAACCCTGAGGCTGCAAAGTCGTGTTATTGGAACACGTTAATAGTCTGTTGACACATGTGTAGACATATGTCAATAGCTTAATAGTCTATCAAAAACGGGCGAGTATAGACGGATACAGTAAAAATGTAACATTCCACACAACGAAATACCGAAAGCCATTCATAACAACAGGGGCGCTTCTCATCCCACTCACTCTCCGCATACACGTGCATCGCTGTGCATAGTTCACGCTCTTTTGCGGACTCCGAAACCGTTGCATTCCGCATAGGAGAGAGTAATAACACGTCAAGTAATTTGTGTAATTAGGTGTGTGTGCCATATACACATACAATGCACCAACACTTTTACTTCCCTCCACTCACTGCCTCAGGTTATCCCAAAATAACCACATTTATAACCCCAGTGGTTCACCCTTCCCACTCACCCTTCGTTAACCGGAGGATAAGCTTGAAGGTTAGTTGTGTGCCGTGTGGGAAAGTGAGAAAAAGAAGTACAAGAGCAGGAGAGTATTCTAGGCGGCCAAGCTTACTTATAGTGCTCGGATGTATTTGTGTCACAGTAAAAATATCGCTTACGTCATACTTGTAAATATCAATAATGCTCCTTTGATGACACTCGCCACCTAATCTCCTCCACATGATTCGAGGACTTTGTTCCAGAGTAAGTTGAAAGGTGCACCATTTTAGAGGTATCGAAGGTTGTTCGAGGCAGGAGGAGGGTAAAAATGAGAGCTTCCTAACAATTCCAATAAAACCGAGAGAAATATACAGATAGCACCGTATCATGGCCACAATTTTTGCCATTTTTTTCATACTCACATAACCCTAAAGATTACCTCAATGCCTCTACACTCACCCTTCTTTCCCTTCCACCACCAAGGTAAACCAAACTAATTTTATCCGAATACACATTATATGCAGCCGTACACAACATCATCACTTGCGATATTTCCCCGACTCGAACCACCACAACCTTTCGACATAAGTACCCATTGACTTCAGCCTTTCAAAATCGACCATAAATTCTCCGCTCCACAACTCTAGCTTGATAACGACACTTTTGAACCAATCAATTTACTACACACAACAACACCACACATCAATCGATGATATCTCTACTTCCAGACTTGGACCATCTCACGGGCGATGAACAGGCGTGGTTTTTGACCTTTGCCTCGTCGGTTGCCTGTGTGCTTGGCTGCCTCATTCTCTACGTTGATAGTATCATCTACGCCTTCAAGCGGCTCAAAGGATGGCTTACAGGCACTCCACCTGGCCAAGCAGAAGACCTGTGGAACTCCAAGGGCTTTCTCATCATCTCTCTGTCGCTATCAGGCGGTATTCTCATTTTCACCGCTCTCTACAGACTGTTTCCTCAAGCTCTGGTGTACTTGGAACACTCAAAACTGTTGACTCCCCAACAAAGCAACTTTTTGGTGCTCGTCATGTTCATCAGTGGAGTGGTTGTATGCGCTGGCATCAACTATGTCGTTCATGCTGCTACTTCAAAGTCCATTGTTCATTGCGTGCACGGTGATGAACGTAAGGATAGCACCGTAACTGCCTCTAGTAGTCACACCCACACTGAACCACCAAGAGCACCTGTTCGAGCTCACAGCCACGTTCATGGAGGACACCATCACGTGCACCAGGACGCTCCTCCTACCCATGTGACACATACTCATGTCATTCCTACCGGCGAAATGTCCGAAAACACGCCTCTGTTGCATGTTGCTCCTCGAAAGAGATCCATTCTCGATCTCGCACACGAAACCATCAAGGGAGCTGCCCCTGTAGGTGAGTGTCGAGGATACACCTGTGGCGACTGTTGTGCGCCCGAAGATCAGGTTGTCTGCGATCCCGATCCGTTCGAGGAGCCTTTTGCTTACCCAGGGGAGGAGTTTCGATTTCAGGACGATCATGCGCATGAGGAGGAGGAAGATACAGACGAAATTGATCCTCTCGATGATATCCATGATCACCACAATCATGATCACGATCACCACGACCACGATGACGATCTTGAACACCAGGTGCATCACCATCATGTGTCTACCAGACGGTCTCATCTTTACTCCATTGCCCTGCAGACTGGACTGGCTATCACGCTTCACAAACTTCCCGAGGGATTTATCACCTTTGCTACATCTCATGCAGACAAGGAGCTTGGTTTGAACGTCTTTCTGTCTCTGGTTGTGCACAACTTCACTGAGGGATTCACTATTGCATTCCCCTTTTACGCATCGCTACGGAAAAAGTGGCAGGCCGTGCTTCTGGCATCTATCCTGGGTGGCTGCTCTCAACCTCTGGGAGCTGTGGTTGCCTGGCTCATGTTTAGACACCAGAACTTGCACACGGACGCCACTGATATTCTGTATGGATCCATCATGGGCATGACGTGTGGTTTCCTGTGCATTATCGGACTGCAAATGTACGGCACGGCCATTGGTTTTGGAGGCACGCAGAAGGTGTGTTTGACCAGTGCGTTTGCGGGCATGTTTATTGTGGGTTCGTGCTATGCGTTGACGGCATAATACACGGGCAATTGATCACAAGGCAGAGAACGGCTCTGTCGCGTTGAATGGACAAGTGATATCATCTATTTGGAAGAGAGTTAGTGTGAAGGTCGTGAAGTGAATAGGTTTTGAGTGAGGTCCAAAGACGACCAAGTTGTGGTCGAATCGTCAGGTCTGCGGTGATGAAAAGATCAGAGTATTAGGGTCTTCCCGCAGACGTTTTTCGAATCTTTCAAGCTAGGCCAGTGACAGTGCTTTGGTTTGCCTTATCAGGTCATGCGTGTCACTTCTTTGCGGGAAGACTCACGAAGTCCTCCTCATACCGCTCACATAAAGACACACTCGCTATGTCTCTCTACGTTACGAGTTACGAAAAAGCGCTTTGCGCATTATTATTGTATTTAAAAACAGGGTTGGTTTATTTGAATGAAAAAAGTAGAGAGGAGACGTAGAAGGTGTACAAGTACTTGTACTGGTAGTATCATTGCCGCTCGATTGATCGATGAACTTTGTTGGGACTACATACTTATCATCGGGAGACATTGAATGATCAAAGTGGAAACCACACCTTAAACACATCAAACCAAACCCCTTATTCGATTATATTTGTCAGAAGAATATACATGACGACATCTACTATAAGTTATTAGTAGAACCACTCCTACCAAAAAGTACTTGTAATCATATTTTTAGACCATAAAAACCGCCTTACAAGTAACATGCATCTCGATTGCTTACTAATACTTCCATCCCCACAACCTCAAACATACCTCAATGCGAAATATAACTGTATTTTTATATAGTCCAGCTCACTCCCAGTCCAATGGTAACACCCCTATCCCCCTATCTTTCTTTTAAACCAAATTAATCACCCCTCCCCCATCAAAAAATAAGCTTTCGCAGTCAATATACCTGCATCACGAAACGTGCTTGAACACCATACACCTCTCTTGAACATCCAATGGTCGAGCTGGTTGTGACGCACCGCATCCGTGACGCGCTAGTCATTTTCCAGTCCTTTTACACGAAATACGACCGTGACAGCGTCGAAAAAGAGTGGAACTTGGCCCAGGTAGCATGGGAGTTTCCTTCTCAGAGAGGAGTGAAATTGATGAATGAGAAGGAAGACGCAGAAAAGCAGTCTGAAAAGGACAAGACAACAGATCAATCGACACAAGAGAAGACTGCTGAGTCATCTCCCCTTTCACCCACACAAAAACTCCTTCAAATATCACCGACTTCACCGTCCATTTCTCATGTGGATCTCATCAACCTGAGCAAAGCTCTTCAGAGAAAGATCAAGGGCAAATTACGCTTGAAACCCCAGAACGGTGTGTTTGAAGGATCCAAATCTACTCGTACCCACGAGTACGGACCCTTCAATCTCCCTTATCTTTTGTATGGAACCAGTGTCTACTGTCCCCCTCCTCCTGAGAAAAAGAAGAAGACGCGCGAATTCATGCGTATTCTCGAAACACAGAAACGGCTGTTGGAGGAAGCAGATTACCAGCAGCTTCTCGTAGACAAATCTGCTCCTGAAATTACAACTAGAGGACTCAATGATCATCTGGTTCACGCTGAAGATCTTACTGCCCCTACAATCAACCAACAGACTAAAGAACTAAAGCACCAGATGACCACTATTTTCAATATTGGCTTGTCAGTGGTATCAGTGTCATATGCTATCTGGTACTGGACCAAAAGTTCAGCTGGTATGGGAGTGTCTGCCAGAGCGCTACTGGCCATTTGGGGAGGACTGCTAATTCTGGTGGCTGAGGTGGTAGTTTATGGACGGTATGTGAGAAAGACAACCGAGGCTCGTGTTACGGAACGGAAAAAGAAGGAGACCAAACAGATTGTCTCTACTACAGAGTTTCGAGCAGGAAAGGAGACGATTGAATTCCAGACAGAGATTCCCGAGGAAGAGTGTCTAGATACGGTGGACTTCACTAAAGGAAATCCGTTAAATACGGTGCTAGGAGCCACAGGCGTGGATCAAAAGGAGGAAGTCAGAAGGAGGAATCGACCTGTTTTTTAAGGCTGACTATCGATGCTTGTGTAATTACTACTGGCTCATCATTGTGGGCTTTTGGGCAAGGCATGTTGATTGATACTCTGACCTATCAAGGTAATACTGCTGTCCAGTGTTCTAGATTGGACCGATGCCCCTGTTATATAGAAAATATACGTATTTATAAGGAGCAAGGAGAGGCTGCAAAGGACCTTGGGTAAAGCAATATATTTACACCAAATACCTGAAACCAAGACTTGAAAGACTATGGGAACACTTCACAAGACTTGCAGTCAATATTGGGCCGTGTCTCCAGTATACCCAACTCCATTTGCTAATTGCTCTCCGTTCAGCATCATGTATCAGATACAGAAGTGAGAGCCAGAATGTTATAACCCCAATATTTGAAGAAATGACGTTCAGACAAAGTGGTTGAGCTGTATTATGGCATTTAGCTGGCTCACTGTGTATAATCAAACACTTTTAGACCGAACAAATATATCTTTCTGCTGTCTTTACCTCCGTTCCTTGGGCATCATAGATAGAGCAGCAAAATCACAACAAAAACTAGAAATAAAAGACCAAAAGGAGAGAGATGAGTGATTGATGACGTTTGGTACGGGCTATTAAAAAGTTTCAAATTACTTCAGGAAGTCACTAACATCTTTTATACTACATTTATCCCTGTACTGAGTGTCTTTTGGAGTCAAACTCTAGCTTAGGAAGAAGTCGCTCATTCGACATCGAAAAGTGCAAATGAAGTAGACGAACACACAAATGACATCCAGTCAGCTAACATAGTGCAAATTTGCTATCTCTTGTTGCCGCTGGTTAATAATTATACTGTATTTCTCCTCTTGATGTATGCCCTAGAGGTTTGCTCAACAATTGATAGTCCATTGAAGAAAGTCATTTCAGTGATAAATAATCAGGCATAACTCGTCTAAAAGCAAATCCCTTCACTTGAGTCTACGATAAAAGACTTCACATCAAGGAAACTGAGAGATAAGAATATCATAAGACTTGAATACATTTTACGGTCTTTGGGATGCTTCAATAACTTTCAATAGCTCTAAAGGACACTGTAACGATATTCATACACAATACAACAAGTCCTATCCTTTATAATACCGACAGATGTTACGTCCTGAATCTCGTCTCTTCACATTTTATATCTCCTGAACTGCGGAAATCATCGAAAAACTCCAGGCAGAATTAATGAAGGGACTCATTGTTAAGGCTGTGTTATATTCAAAGACTTGAGCTTCATACTCTTTCATTTCTATAGCATTTTTATTGTTATTCAAGTTATCGTCACGACTGCGTGATGTCTTCCAGCCCATGATTCAAGCAGGAGACACACAATCAAGTTCCTGTGACTAAATGAGAGCTCAAATATCTACTACAAGTAGTACCTGTAGTCATCAGTGGCATCATAACGTTTAGTATTGCTCCATAGCAGTTCACGAATTCTGTTTTATCATCTGAATCTTACAGGAACCCATATTGATGTGCAAGTACCGGTGGTAGTGATACGCACTTGAAGAAATTAAGCGTTAAGTAATCAAACAATACGTCTATCTAAACACTCTGAGAACATCATCCTACGTAATCTGTGCTTTCGAGTTCTCCTCAGGCATGAGTTCCCTCTCTTAACCTCTGAGCCTTTCAGACGTGATTACAGCTCTGTGACTTATAAAAGGCGTTCTTTGACATTATATCTAGTGTTTAGATAAAAACTTGAGCACATATCCTAGTCTCTGAGACTTATTTCTATCGCTAATTTCGTGTCAGCAATACGAGAGACAAGTTTGGAGTTTATTATGACTCGGATAACAACAAAGAAGAGAAAACCAAGCTATGAAAAAGTGTTCTGAATATCTCTCCATGTAAGAAATTATGTTAAACAGCTAAAGCTCTAGTTTGCTTCTTTGTTGGCATGATGGGCTAGAGTTGAGGCTTAGAATAGAATCATAAAATGAGGAATAGAATGTCAAATAAAGTAGAAGAACAGTAACCCTTACAAGTACAAGTACTTGTCGTTGGAGCATAAACAAAATATGACACGCTTTTCCCTGATGTGTTTGTCTTCTGCTTATGTTGCTCTATACGTACTGGTACTAGTACAGTATATACAGGCAACATACAAGTACCGGTACCGAAGCTAGGAAAATTTATATATTTCGATTAAAAGTGAAATTAAGCAGAAGAAATGGTAGTGATGCTTTAAACTGACTCTTGACTGTGAGTTATCAGCTTTGGTTGCTTTATAAGGTAAATCTGAGTCGTTTACTCTCAGTCTAGCTAGCTCGGGTGACTGGAAACAGATGATGTAGTTCGATAATGACACAATAGTTGATGTTAAAAACGAAGTAATAAGACTAGACACGTCTCTGGGGGCCACTATTATATGATCCTCGACCTACATGTGTACTTATTACTCTACTCTGCCCTCAATTACTCGCCTTTGCTAACAGGCGAAGTTGAGGGTGGACCTGAAGTCGCTGAGGTAGGCAGGAAAAGAGAAAAATAATAAAAATAGGCTGAGACTAGTTTCTAATACCGCTAATAAAAACCTTCTAGTCACCATTATCTTCAGTTTTTCTTTAAGCTGCTTTTCCTTCTTTCATCTCTGGATGGTCTTGAAGCAGAGTCATCCTACTGTAGTCAATCAACGCATGAAACAATTGAAGAAAGAGGTTCAGAATCCGATATTAGACCTACTGTAGCTTAGACAGCTGTCCATTCATCGTTTTTGATTCTAGGGAACAATTTTTTTGCTTCATTTTCATCTTGTCATAGTCCTCAGACATGCACCCAACACTTCTGGTAACCTGGCCGAGCGGTCTAAGGCGCCAGGTTAAGGCTAACACCTTAACGAATATCCTGGTCTCTTCGGAGGCGAGAGTTCGAATCTCTCGGTTATCAAGAATGTCGGCGACAGTCGATGTTTTCTTTTTTTCTTCTTGTTCTTTCTCTCTCAAATTCCTCTGGTGAGCTCCTTCGCAGTGTAGGAGATGTAGGTGGGTATTCTTGTATACGGGCCGAAACTAGGACATAGAAGCTGATCCACAGCTTTTTATGGTCTGGTAGTCTTCAAAAAACTAGTCGCTGAAGCTCCATCTCTTCTCCTTCTACTGATTTTTGCTTAGTAAGCAAGCGCAGACATACCACCTACTCACACAGCGAACAACCAATATGTAGAAATACGTAGAAATACGTAGGACAAAAAGATAACGACATCCGCAGGATTCGAACCTACGCGGGGAAACCCCAAGAGATTTCTAATCTCTCGCCTTAACCGCTCGGCCAGGATGCCAGATGTGGAGGCAGGACTGGGCATGGAAAACGCAGAGTGAAAAATCGACTTCGGATTAAAAAGATGACAGAATAGTCCTAAAAAATATCAAAGACACTACCATGGTAGATCAAAGGAAAATATGGTACTAAGAATTCATTGCCATATTTCTGAACTTGGTTTCACTTGTTGTAGGCTTGTGAAGTGCATAGTTGTGAAGTGCAAAGATTACCTTGAATGCTTACATTTCAGAGAGAAAAGCCGTATGAAAACCCCTTAAGGTACCTGGTGGTAGGAGCTAATGGACCTGCAATATACCATCAAAAACTTGAAAGACTCTTTATATCTCTTTGGTTCACCTTTTGTTCTTCCTCTAATTGAGCTTTTTCCACTCAAGTAGATTCACAGCCATACTTTTGTGACAACCCTTTGAGAGTCTAGGAATACCGTATACAAAGACATTGAAATTACATGCACTTGTTGAATAATAGATAATGGCCTATCCCTTGCGTTATCTAATTGTCCTTCAGCTATGCTGTAATACCAACTTTGTACCTCTCACTAAACTCCAAGTACGCCCAACTAAACTCCCTCTTCTACAGTATTGGGTCTGTTTAACGTGCAATACCGCGTCATTTTGCATCTCAGGAGAGCAGCTCAACATTGGTCGCGTGAGTTGTATCGCACGAGTCTCTCGCCAAGAAAACTCCTACCCCAACGTCTTTTGTTTCGGTATTATTTCCTCACTTGCATGGAGAAAATATCGTAAAATAAAGATCACGTTCAAGAAAATCGTATTTTCTACAGCTCACACGATAACGAGGAAGGCTTTAAGGGAGCGTAGCAAGCAAGATAACTATCATTTAGTATACCAATCGAAAGCCCTTGATCTCCTCGGTGGAATTTTACCATCAGATTTGCGATTACTCCATGTTCTGACAATTTACAAGAGACCCAGATATTCCACCCTACACCCCATCAACCAACATACTCCCTCCTTTTTGGTCACGTGCCGAAATCTCTCCGACGCAGTTTTTCCTCCGTCTCGGCGTTCCCAAAGCAGGTGAAAAAGAGCTGGATAGGAGTCCCAAATGGACCATTTTGGGACGTCCCAATTCGGCAGTCGGAACCTTATTTGGGACCTGTGCCTTGGCAATAAAAACAATAAAAAATGGCAAACAAAAAAATGGTGGGTAAACAAGAGAAATAATATAAATGCGCAGAAAAAGAGAAAAGTGGAGTGAATGACGGGAAACGAAAAGCGAACGGGAACGAAAAAGACAGGGGTGGTTGTAGAAGGGTTGAAGGGTGATTATTGAGGGAGTGGAATAGTAGAAAAGAAGTAGTTGGGATATAGTTGGACCAAGGAAAGTATGGTTGATGATTCAAAGTTGCTAACTTTTGGTCAAGTAGGTGGTTGACGTTTTACTTGAAGTACTGTTGACCAAATGTTCCTCTCTGGTCACACGACTACTTATCGTACAGACGCCGTACAGTCATGCGAAAACCCCCACTTGACTGTAGAATGAGTGACGGCAAGTTGCCGACGGTTATGAGGTCCATCAATATGCCTTTGGTTGTCAATTATGATGGTTGCCAGGGGGTTGCCGTGGAGGGAAAGGGTGAATCAGTGCAGGTGAACAAATAGAGGAGATGAAGGGGATTCAGTGCTACCAGTGGGTTCAGCCCAATCAGGGGTATCTGATGGTGTACTTATTATACCAATTGTGTCGATATTGAATGTTCTATCCCTTTTCAACTCCCATATGGTTATCATCACGACATTCCGATAACTTTTTTTTGACAGATGACAGCGGGAAAAAAAGACAGCTTGGTGAAGCCAATAAGTGTCAATCACGATAATGCTGCCTGAGATGTAATGCGATCTCTTGTTATGGTCCTAGATGCGATAATGTTATTGTTTGTTTTGAGATAGGACTTGGCCGAAGATGATAGGTAGATATGACGGGGTATAATTGATGAAGACTTGAAAGATGAGTTGAATTAGAGATGGTTGACCTTTCTTGGTCTATGTAGTGTATCTCCGTGGCAAGACCTGATATTGAAGTATAGAAATGATGGAAATGGATGCTGCTTATTGACGTTGATCCTAGGTATTTGAAAGGACATACTATCACATTGTCTAGCTTGCCAGTCTAATACACCTGTTGGCTTCATTCCATGAGCCAAAACTAACGTGTCCAAGAGAATGTGTATTACTCGATTGTTGAAAGACTGCCGACATTCGAACTATTAAAATGCTACAAGGTCATGTACTGTACGGAGTACGTATACTCCACCTCACATTTCGTCACCATACAGGTTTTGATGCTCGTTTATCTTCCTCCACGTTCCATTCACTAGATTACTTTGAACTTTACTTGGTAGTAGTTAAGAAAGAGCTGTTTCCGATGTTGCAGTGGAAGATAAGAAAAGCAATGCGAAGAGTATCTTTTAGGGTGCAATTATTCTCTTTCCGAATAAAAATACACATATCTGAGTTTTGCAACGTTCTAATTATCCCGGTGTTCAAGTTCTTCTTCCTTGGGTCTTAGAAGTTTACTTACACTTTGTTTGGGCTTTACTTAGCCCGATCCCAGACGAATACCTCTACACAATGGTGGGCACCACTTTCAGTCAGCATCCTATAACTCACTCTTGAGCCATCCCTCTATTCTCCTCACAGTGCCCTGTTTTATTCTTATAGCTCCATACCTACTATGCCGAACCTTTATCTCACCATTTCTCTTTCTCCCCCTCTTTACTCACCGTTTGTCATGTTCACCGCCCAATTTTATCGTTATTCTGCCAGCCACTTTTTCTTTGTATTACAGTACGGAGTACTAACAGGCAGCTGTCTTTGTCGTCTAGTTGTTCTTGGCAAAGAGGGAGCTAGCGGGATCTAAGTAAAAAGAGAGAAAGACGATTTGCTGACTAATTGGAATACCGCCAAGGGAGCTTACTTATACAGATCACGAACCACTTGGTGCTGCATTTGCTTGCTCATCATTTCTTTTTTGCTGTATGCTTCCGATCACTGAGACACTATAGACATTTACTTTGAAAAGTGAATGTAGAAATGTGAAGGAACAAGCATAAGCATACAGCGAGAAGGAACAATACACATAAGTATGTATCTCGTACCCCTACCACACCCACATTACTGCACTATCCTATCTTCTTTCTCTACTCCTTCCCCCTCCTCGTACAAGTACATACTACGGCAACTCCTATTGACGTCAAAATACACCTCTATACGACACGAACACGAGATGAGAGACAGAGTCTGAGTCTGAGTCTGAGTCTGAGTTTGTTGTTGGCTACACTGTTCTCTCCGCCTGAGTTAACCTAAAGAGACGAAGATCGTAGCATGGGTATGTCATGTGAAAGGTGTAAGCGAGTTGTTATTGTACAAGTACTTGTGTTATAAGTGTAGTCTACGTTCGTGGCTGCTTATTAAGCTGTCATTTTTGATTTTTTCCTTTTCGGTTGCTAATTACCCCAGTTCTGACATTGCTCCCACTGTGGGGGCCAGACAGGTTTCAGATCTGCGTTTTTGCGGAAGCGGCTTTCCGAAGAAGTTTGGGTCACGTGACCAGAAAACTCTACAATTGTACAACTTCAAATAAAGGTACTTGTACAAGTACAAGTAAAAGTACAAGTAGGAGAAAAGCGGTTTTCACTCGTGATCTCGTGATCTCGTTCATTTGTCAGGCCGTCTTTTTATTCATTTCCATTTTCACCTCTTGCTCTGTTAAGGCAGCTGTATTGGTTGAGCATAACCACTGATATGGTCGGACTCCGAAGTTCAAAAAACGAGATTTGAAAGTGGACAAAGACGAAAAAGGACAGAAAGGAGCGAGAAAGTGAACCTGATTGACTCGATTTCTGAGAAATGTTTCAGGGGTCTTAGACAGTGTATTGGAGGTGGAGGTGTACAAGTATGGTTTGATCAAGGGAGGCAATACAACGTCGTTATCTGAAGATTGAGAAGTTAAGGAAAGATGAAAGTGAAATGAATAGATTAATGATGGACGTATTTCAAGCCAATGTGTTCTTTTATTACCAAGTTTCCTCTCGTTCTCAAGTTATTTTCTGGTTTAAGTTGTGCTGACTAAACATGATCGACAGTGGTATAGTACGGAATAGAAATTACATGCTGGAAAGATCATTGTCTGTATCCACTTACTTGTAGATGCGCTTTGTTATAGTACAAGGGTGCTCCAGATTAAGAGGACGCGTTTTCTCGCGTTTTCTCGACCCACAAGTAACAAGGTACCGCGAAGTTAAGGTGTTCATATTTGGTTTAACGAAGCGGTACGACAAAGAGAGTGGAACGAACTGGTTCAACACTGATACATCCTCTCACTATGAACACCTCATATGTGACATAACTGGTTTTACCTATTATATCACTATAGAGAGTGCTACACAAGACTACAAGTACAAGTATGTAGATATCGTATATTAGATACTACAGATCTCAATAAAGAGAAAAAGATACACAGACCAGCTCGGAAACTTCCTCTCTAAAACGAGAGTAACCCGGTATCACTTAATTTCGTCTTCTTCAGGTGTCATATAACTAACATCCCACATCCCTCCAACTCCATCAATACTACTCCAACAACAGAAATACCACTACAATTCGACTCAGAGATACAACATTCCAATACAAATCTTTTCTCCAAATTCCTCCATCTCTTCTCTTTCAAAAGTTACCTACTTAACCACCCCAACCACCACGACACTACAGCTCAAGTTCCTCTAAACCAGTCCAAAAATGTCGGGAAAACATTCATTCGACTGAAAACCACTCAGGGACCAATAATACAACATCGAAATATCCCCATATCTCTTCCCTCCTGCCCCTACCATCTACCCCCTCAATTAAACTTTCTTGGGAGGACTCCGAAAGCCGTTGCACTGCGTTACACTTGCCTTGTGGGGGTCAAGTTGGGGATAAGCGGCGGAAAAACGCAATACTCGCGCCACCAACACGTGACTAGACTCTTTGGGCTCCCCCAATGCCCAATCATGCGCTAATTTTTAGTTCCCTCTGGTTTCGTCAAAATCCACCCCTTCCACGGCCTTCTCTCGGCTCGGAAACACTTTTCCATCCGAACGTCACGCGACATGAGACATTGCTTGAGTCACAAACCTTAATATCAATAACCTTCTCTCCCTCTCCCAACACCTTAGCGAAGCCACATCTCGAAAACCGCCTCCACCAGCTCACCCTCCTAACCATCTCGTCTTCCAGCCACGTAACCCCCTCACTTCGGGGTATCACCTTGGTGGTCGCGAGCCGAACCGCAAGCTACTGCAAACTAGAATGTGCCAGGACCCCAAGTCACGTGGGTAGCCGCTCCCTTCCATTCCCCCGCCACGTGCTTCTCTAAGGTACAAAAACAAGCAAAAACCGAAGCCAACAGTTTTGGGCTCTCGGCAAAATATGGTGATGTGCTGAGGTGTTGTGCAGGGTAGGGTAACGCGACAAGGTGTTGGGCTGCATGACGAGGTGCACCGACAAACGCACCGAGCGCTGCATGAAGGAGAGGTGGTGCGTGAGGTTAAGCCGCAGGTGCTAGGTGGAGAAAAGAACATGACTACGATACACTACCGACACAAACTGGCGTACCCCAAAGAGTCGTTCTGTTGATCTCACTTTGAACACACCGCATACAATGTACCTTGTGGGATATGTCTCCTACTCGTACCCAACTCTATCGCACGTTTTTTTTTTGCTTCTGATTTAGATTCAGTTTGATCAGACGCCGAAACGCCGTGTGGGTATAGCTGCTGGTTATGAGGGTGCTGGAGGCATTAGAAGCGTTGGGAATGTCGTGGGAATGTTTTCCTATTTATTGGAATTTATTGGAATTTATTCCTTTGATTTTTCATCGATTTTCGCTTTTTTTTTTTTTTTTT
>ULGT01000023.1:161598-181369 GCA_900519025.1 Yarrowia porcina | reverse complement strand
TTTTTTTTTTTTTTTTTTTATCTGTTCCTTTCCTCCCCAGATAACCAAAAAATACGACTCAGTCCCGTTCCTCCTGAGTCTAAAAAACGTGTTCTGGAGCTCTGGAACGTGTCAAGAAGAGTGCTCAGGAAAGAACAAGTGCAGAAAGAACAAATGCAGAAAGAACAAATGCCAATTGGCAGTGAAAATAAATAATAGAATAATACCAGAAATAATAATTGCCTTCCTATAACTCTGTAGCACATACGACGTATGGGAACGGCGTGAATGGCTGACTAGTATGACACTAATTGCAACTAATTAGACTGGGTTTATTTTTCGTTTTCCTTTTCGTTTGTTTTAGCTGTCAAATTCTCCTTTGGTTTTTTCCTCCAATAACCTCTCCCAATTTGAACATGAAAATGCGAATAGAGGAAAATCAAATAAAATGCCAATAATTCCAACCTGGCCAGAAAACTCCAGCCACAACCCCAGACGACCACACCCGTGCATGTCGCTACGGTACGAGCCGAACCAACCAGATAGACTGCACTAAAACGTGTTCCTGCACTCGGCTGCTTCAGGTAACATTACCAACCAGACAAGAAGATGAAAAAAAAGGAAAAAAAAATGAAAAACCAACAAGACAAAACAACGTCACCTTCCCCGCTGTTACGTGGGCGAATAGTGGTGAATGGAATCAATTGAATGACTTGATTTTATGCATTTGATTTTCCGAGGTTTTTTTGTTCCCTAAATTTTTCACTAATTTTCACCAATTTCCCCCCATTTTTTATTCTTTCTGCCAAATTTTGAAAAAACCACGTTTCATTCCTTTTCTCGTCAAAACCCGGACCCTAACCCAATCGCTGTCTGACGATAACCTAGATAACGCGGCTGCTATTTCGGGCAACTCTGCAGGGTTAGGGCCTCGCTTGGCCAATGAGAGTTGCTTCCTTCCGCACGTGACAGCTCCAGCTGCCAAGAACAGCGTCTTGGCCTTCTTGGCCGGCGGGGCGAAATACGTGCAGGTTAGGGAAAATGGTTTAGGGTACCACCCAGGGCCCCAAACCACCCTTCCTGACCCTCCTGACCCGTCCTAACCACCCCCAACCCTCTCTGGCCCTACACCCCCATCTCATCACCAGCCGCACCCGTTGCACTTTGAGCTTCCCTCATTGACTTCAGGTTAGGGCGGCAAATTAGATATAGCCTTCTTTAAAGTTTGTGTTTTAAAGTAGGCTTAAAAAAAAGCGTTGTCGACAAGTCATGGCAAAAATATTCACCGCCAAGACTGCTCGTGTGAGAAAAAAAAGAGGGAAAAATTGGACCATTTGTAGAATGGCGAATTCTCGACGAAAACGCTTCAAAATCGGGAAATCCAGTCTCTACACAAATCTCCGTCTCCTGGCACGGTTTCAGCCGAAACTGGGGTCATCTCCTGCGGTGCGGTGCGGTGCAAGATACTACCTTGTTTTGAGTTTTCCAAAGAGTGTAGCAGGTCTTGTGGACGGTCAAAATGGATAAAAGCGAGTGTAATAGAGAGAGGGGAGCGAGAAGAAGAGATTGGGGGTGCTTGGGAGTTTGTAGGGGTGTTTTTCGGGTGTTTTTCGCTGGGTTCAAAAGTGATACAGTGAATGGAGTACGTTTAGAAGTATGAAATGAGAAGTAGAGGCGGTGGAGAAGATCAGAAAGCTTTAGACTGGTGCTCCGAGTCTGGAGAATCATCTGCCAAGTTTTCAAACGGTTCTGAACGGTATTCGCCAAGTTATATGGGGTTTAGTTTTCTATATACTGTGTAGTAACAGAAATACAACTATAACTCTTGTAATACTGCACTTTAGGGAGTAAAAGAGGACGCAAAATGGTCCCAAAGGAGAGCAGATTCCAATGGTATCTTCCAATTACCTATCACGTGACTAGTTTCCAAGTTAGAGAGCAATTCCAGTTTTTAGGCATTTGTGAAAACAAAATCTGTATGAAAATCACATTCACGTGACCTCATAACCCCTTCTCCACTGTCAATCTTTCTTTTTTGATTCTAGAACCCGGTTTTACTCTTCCTTCCCACGGCTCCAAATAAGCTTAGAGTTCACTTTAAGCAAGCAAAGGCAAAAGCAAAGTCTAACGTAATCCCTATCACGCATAACCTTATTTGTTTTCTTTAGACTTACCCTAACCCTGCAGGTCTGGGCATTTCGATCTCATGCCAATATATAAGAAGACGTTGCCCAGGTCATGTGGAGACTCCTCAGACCACCACCTTGAGACACAAAGCCAAGTTGCACAGACACTTTTAACACAAACAAAACCACACTTGCGCCCTCACAAACACACTTAGTCTCTTACACACTACACTACTCACACTACACACACACTCTCACACTCACTCTGTCATGTCTGAGAAAAATGGAGTAAGCTCGTCCGCCACGGCTCGCACCATGACCAACTCGTCGCTCGAGGTGCCTCCTCCCTACGTCCAGACCATCGAGCAGGTCACCAAGCAGGAGAATGCCAACATCCACCAGGGTCTGTCTGACTCTGAGGTCAAGGACCGGCTGGCCAAGTATGGAGCCAACCAGCTTGACGAAGGAGAAGGTATTTCTCTCATCAAAGTCATTGTTGGCCAGGTGGCCAACGCCATGATCCTTGTTCTGATCATTTCCATGTGCATTTCTTTTGGTATCCGGGACTGGATTGCCGGTGGTGTCATTGCCGGTGTCTTGGGTATTAACGTTCTTGTCGGAGTCATTCAGCAGTACAATGCTGAAAAGACCATGGACTCTCTGCGATCTCTGTCTTCTCCTACCGCTCGAGTCATTCGAAACGGAGAAGATACTACTGTTCCTTCTGGAGACATTGTTCCTGGTGACCTTGTTGTTGTCAAGGTCGGAGACACTATTCCTGCCGATTTCCGAATCATTGAGCAGGTCAACTTCGAGACTGATGAGGCTCTTCTCACCGGAGAGTCTCTGCCCATTGCCAAGGACGCTGAAGTTGTTTTTGACGACATCAACCTGCCTGTCGGAGACCGAATCAACATGGCCTTTTCCTCTTCCATTGTTTCCAAGGGCCGAGCCAAGGGAATTGTCACTTCTACCGGAATGAGCACCGAGATTGGTGTCATTGCCCAGTCTCTCAAGGGCCAGGACCGAGGCTTCCGACCCGTCAAGCGAGACGAGTTTGGAAAGGCCCGAAAGCGAGACTACATGGGTGCCTTCTTTGGAACCTGTGGAGACTTCATCCAGACCTTCCTCGGTACCAACGTTGGAACTCCCCTGCAGCGACGACTGGCCAAGCTGGCCCTGTACCTTTTCGGTATTGCCGTCATCTTTGCCATTGTTGTCATGGCTGCCCAGAAGTTTGATGTGAACCGAGAAGTCGCCGTCTACGCCATTGCCACTGCCCTTGCCATGATCCCCGCCTCTCTTGTTGTTGTTCTTACCATCACCATGGCCGTTGGAACAAAGGTCATGGTTCGACGAAACGTCATTGTCCGAAAGCTCGACTCTCTGGAAGCTCTTGGAGCCGTCAACGATATCTGTTCCGATAAGACCGGTACCCTTACCCAGGGTAAGATGATTGCCCGAAAGGTGTGGATTCCTTCCGTTGGTACTTTTACTGTTGAGCGATCCGAGGAGCCCTTCAACCCCGAGCAGGGAGTCACTGAGCTGCTTCCCTACGACCCCAAGACCGAGTACTCCAAGCGACGAGAGACCGACGACCCTCGAGCCTTTGATGATGTCATGGTTGACGTTTCTCGACGAACCGTTGACGAGCAGTCTGGTCTGTTCAAGTCCTGGATCGATTGTGCTTCTCTGGCCAACATTGCCGAGGTTTTCACTGACAACGAAGGCGCATGGAAGGCCACTGGTGACCCCACTGAGATTGCCATTCAGGTGTTTGTTTCCCGACTTGGCAAGTCCCGAGAGGAGCTTATGAAGCAGCAGGGTCTTGTCCACGTTGCCGAGCACCCTTTTGACTCCACCGTGAAGCGAATGTCTGCCATCTACGACGCCCCCGACAAGTCCCGAGTCATTTTCACCAAGGGAGCCGTTGAGCGAGTTCTTTCTTGTGTCACCACCTGGACCGACCCCACCACTGGAACCACCGCCCCCTTCACCGAGGAGTGCGTTGCTGAGATTGAAAAGCAGATGGAGACTCTGGCCAAGCAGGGTCTGCGAGTGCTTGCCTTTGCTACCCGACCCATGGACGCCGCTGAGGACCCCAAGGCCCGTGCCGAGGTTGAGCGAGACCTGCATTTCCTCGGTCTCGTTGGTATCTACGATCCTCCCCGTGCTGAGTCTGCTCCTGCCGTTGCCAAGTGTCACGAGGCCGGTATCAACGTCCATATGCTTACTGGTGACCATCCCGGAACTGCCAAGGCCATTGCCCAGGAGGTTGGAATCATCCCCGTCAACCTCTACCACTACCCTCAGGAGGTTGTTGACGTTATGGTCATGACCGCCATGCAGTTTGACGCTCTGTCCGACGACGAAATCGACGCTCTTCCCGTTCTTCCCCTTGTCATTGCCCGATGTGCCCCTGCCACCAAGGTCCGAATGATTGACGCTCTGCATCGACGAAACCGGTTCACCGCCATGACCGGTGATGGTGTCAACGATTCTCCTTCTCTGAAGAAGGCCGATGTCGGTATTGCCATGGGTATTGCTGGATCTGATGTTGCCAAGGACGCTTCCGATATTGTTCTTTCCGATGACAACTTTGCCTCCATTCTTAACGCTGTTGAGGAAGGACGACGAATGGCCGACAACATTCAAAAGTTTGTGCTGCATCTGCTCGCCGGTAACGTTGGTCAGGCCTTCTTCCTGCTGCTCGGTCTCGTCTTCCAGGACGACTCTGGATTCTCCGTCTTCCCCCTGTCTCCCGTTGAGGTTCTCTGGATTATTATGATCACCTCCGCCTTCCCTGCCATGGGTCTTGGTGTGGAGGCTGCTCAGCCCGATATCATGACCAAGCCTCCTCGAGACCCCAAGGAGGGTCTGTTCAACTGGGAGCTCATCACCGATATGGTCATCTACGGTCTCTGGCTCGCCGCCATCTGTATCGCCTCTTTCGTCATCGTCGTCTACGCTGACGGCAAGGGCCAGCTTGGTATCGACTGTAACAAGGAGTTTTCCGAGTCTTGTCACTTTGTCTACCGAGCCCGAGCTCTGGCCTTCACCGAGATGACCTGGATGTTGCTCGTTCTCGCCTGGGAGGTGATTGACATGCGACGATCTGTCTTTGCCATGCACCCCGAGTCCGAGACCCCCTACACCCAGGTGTTCAAGGACCTGTGGTCCAACCAGTTCCTCTTCTGGTCCGTCATTCTCGGCTTCTTCACCGTCTTCCCCGTTGTCTACATTCCCGTCATCAATGACAAGGTCTTCCTGCATAAGGGTATCTCTTGGGAGTGGGGCGTTGCTGTGCTTGGCCTCATCCTCTTTGTGATTGGCGTCGAGCTCTACAAGTGGGGCAAGCGAGTCTTCTTCCGACACTACGAGAAGAAGCAGAAGAAGAAGGCCGTCATTTCCGACTACGACGACTCGGATCCTTTTGCCAAGTTTGCGCAGACCGTGTCTCGATCCAACACCATGGAGAAGAACCCCATTGCCATTGTCTAGGCGAAAAAAAGACGATACCACACTCACCCGTCTTCTCGACGAAAAGAGATGATAGATTAATTGATTGTTTGCTTGAATTAGAATTGTAAATGTAGAGACAGAGCAGTAAAGCTTTTATAGACGCGTAAAACACCTTCAGGAACATCACCAGAAGCCCTAAAACACCTCAAGGAGGATCACAGGAAGCCCTCCAGCAACACTTCCTCCGAAAACATCGTCAGTGGCACCTTTAAATGCCCTAGTGGCTCCAGAAACGTCGTCAGAAGCACCCCAAATAAGACTTCCGGAAACATCACCAGAAATCACTCTGGCACCACCTCTGATACTCCTAGCGACATCACCAATGACCCTAAAGCAACAGCGGTCCTGGAGGATCTCCGCCAGTGTGGGTTGCACCAGCAAACCATTTGAAACCTCACAACACCTACTATCGACATCGTCAAGTTCATCAATGACACGACACATCCACCCTTATAAAAACACCATCACCGAATAACATCATCATCACCAGTCTCATCAGACCACATAGCCAAACGTCATCCACAAGAACATGATGAACAGCATCGTGGGTTGCCCAGGACCATGATATCGTAGAGAGGGCCATAGCCGTAGCCCTAAAGTAGACACTCAGCATCGCCAAGGTCTCCAAGTATCCCTCGAGTCCACAGTGTGCCCACTTGAGGTAACATCACCAGGGGCCCCACAAAGGAATGACCAAGGCTCCCCAATAGCCTGTGTTTCATCCACCAGATTGCCTTTCATTTCAAAAAGTCTGTCCCTCGCCCAGTCTCGGCACACAGGTCTCAGCTATTACCGTCTCAGTTCTCTGACGTCATCCCGTGAGCCTATCGACCGGCTAAAGCCCTCGAAACAAGTCTTTCCGCCCACTAAAAGCCAATCGATCTCTTTGTGCCCTCCACTAGCTCATCGCCCTTGCATGGAATCGGCAGGCAGTGCCCTTGTCTCAGTGGGTGGTGATATTGAGTGGGGGAAAAGAGGTGGAGAAAAATGGCGAACAGAGAGCGGAAAGAGCTGAAAGTGAGGATGTGGAAGTAACGAAAAGAGAAGTGCAACGTGAATTGGCAACCGTAGATGGGATATGGCCGTCTGCCGCATCTGTATTAGTTTCGCCACTCACAAAAGGGCGATTAAACACGCCAACACAATTGTTGTGTTGTGTCAAGTCAACGAGAATTGTCTCCACTAACAGGTAGCGTAGATAAAGCAGTAATATGCGCAGCCTGCTATGATCGACACTACAAGTACTTCTCTGCTCCTCCATACACTGCACTTGCCGAGGGTCATGGTGCCGTGTATTCGGTCCAGTGATAGTTCAGCGTTGGAGGCGGCACAGAGTCCACGTCAAAGTATCCCTGGACTTACTGGAGAGATGGTGGGGGTGAGAAGACAGAGAAGAATGGACCAGGGGGTCTCTCAATGTATGTCATGGAGACATGATCTCAGGGCTGTTAACGTGTCAGGTGATACTTGAGTGTGACAGCGGCCGAGTGGTGAGTGAAGATGGTACCGCAGACGAGGTATCATATCATTGTTGCAGGGTCTGTAAATGGGATGACATGGGTGTAGTAGAGAGACTTGAGTGGGTGAGTCGGAGGCCAATCCAACAAAGTCCAATCCAACAAAGTGAACTTCGTCCGAGTGGTGAAGAAGGAGGAGACTGTGTCTTTGGGAGAAGATGTATCTAAGTGTACCCAGTCCCAAACACAAGCGCTAATACACTTAGAGACATTCCACTTTAAATCAACCTTCAAAGATGTCCTCTTCACACTTGTAAAAGTCATATGATTTTGACGCTTGTAAAAGAGTCATATGGAAATGTCCCTTCCGTTGAGTATAGTACGGTGTGTCTATCGCCACAGAGCGCACACAGACCCATAATAACCTCCTCATTACTGGTTCTAGAGGAAAATGAGCTGACTGAGCTGATGTGCCCTGCCTCGGGCTGATTCGTTCCACTGTACCCAAATGCCGTTTTTTGAGACAGCAGATTGAACCAGCAGCGCAGTCTTCTTGCAGAAATGCGCTCTCTTCACAAAAGTCATGTTGAAATTCATAATTTCATCTCCTTTCTGAAGTATCAGAGATATTGCTCCGTACGATACCGCACTTCGAGTCATATAGACAGCCAGCAAAGCCAGAGATAGTGGTGATGAGATCTGCTCTACTCATGTGTTCTTGTCGACACGTGCCGTATCACGTGACCTCACGAAGACGTGTCTGTTTGCCGCATCACGTGACCTCGTGAAGACGTGTCCTTTCACCGCATCAAATCACCAGTCTCTTCTTCTTGAGAAACGAGATGCACCACACCTCATTTCATTATTAGTCGAGGATCTTCTCTTTAGTTTGGGCGAACGGTTGAGTCGTCGTGAGATACTTCCTAGTTACAACTTATCCTTCAAGGGTAAGAACAAGTTGTAATGAGAGGTTCCCTGGTCTTCATTGGTGTTTGTAGTTGGTAGAGATGATACATACTGGTAGGTGACATTACTGAGTTTGATTAGTAAGCGAAGTGAAAAGAAGCAATTGATCAAGTTCGGAATCCAGCGAGTATAGAAGGTCTTAGGGCAGTAGAGTCAGTTTCATTGTGTTCATCGTGCGTGTTCATCAGCGCTCCACAGTCTGCATTTGAGGTATCGGACTCATCTCGGTACCTGCACCCAGTGCATTATCTGAACTCAATCAAAGGGGCAATAAGAAGAGAATAGGAAAACATCATCCAAACCAGCATTTAACTAGATATTGAATTGTAGATAATGAATGGTTTTGGTTAGGGTGTTCTTCCTAATGAATGGTTTTGGTTAGGCTTATAGCAATCTTAGTTGCTTCTACAGACTATAGGTGAACCATGAGATACGGAGACACCAAGTAACTATCGTAGATCGTTGTTTGAAAGTCTTCGTCAATGGCTCACTAAGACTCATGCCTTTTTGATGTGTTTGATAAGTGTACAGTAACTAAAATGTGTTGTTGTAGGATATGTTTTCTTTCTTTTTTTTGTCTTCTTCACGTGCAGTCAGAAGGGTGGAAAAACGTGTTGTTGACTCGGAACTTCATCTGGAGATCACTATCACGTTTACAAACACTGTCACGTTTACTGCTTTCAACTTCAGGATTCATCTGATGACACCACTACGTCGCTTTCGACTTTCAACAACCATGCTGCGCTGCAACTGCCTGATATATTATGCGCCGTGACAAAGAGCAGTTACAGAGCAGCCACAAGTTGCGCATAACAAAAAGTCAGGTCATTGTGCGACGGTCCTGGCTTGTCGTTTTCGTTGTCTGCAATTGTCATTGTCTTTCTTGTCTATCATTGTCTATCAAGTGGCTATCATGTTTTTTTGTTCTTTTCCGTTGACATATTTTCTGGGTGGGCAGGTGGGCAGTGGTACGATACTTGGTTCGTATACTAGCGAAAGCGGCGAAAATTCTACAGTCCACTAAACGTATCGTTTTGTGTCGATTGACCCTCTCAGAATGGGCCTATCTGCTGTTTCTGTCGACCTACTCGACCCCACCACCCCTATAACTGCACCCCCTTAGCTCCTCACAGGGTTACATGCAACACAAGAAAAAACAAATAAATTCAAAATAAAGGAAAAAAAACGTGCAAAATGATACGTGCAAAAACCGGCATTGGGGAGAGCCGGTAAAACGGCCGATTATTGCATTTCTCGATAATAGCTGATAGGCGCTGAAATAAGGGAATAATTGAGAGTGGATGTTAGCGTCGTATTTTGCGTCACGTGATGTAAGTTACCGTGTGGGGTATGACGTCATTACAGAGTGGGTGCTGACAAAACATTGAGGGAGGGCAAATGAGAGTCTGTAGACAAGTCAAACCAGAGAAAACATGTGCCAACTCCTGCTCTGAAAGACCCAGAGAAAAAGGAGGATGAGGAGGTTCATCCAACAGTACCGGTACTCCATAATGATCGTACGCCAATCGGAGAGTAGCTAAATGGAATGGAATTGCTACGAAATAGAACAGGTCGAGTGATCTGACATAAGAAGTGGTACTACTATATTCATATTTACTCTGTCTAGAACAGCATGTACTTTTACTTGCTCTTGTTCAGGTATCAGATAGGTATATTTTGATATAATGACAGAAGAGACAGAAATGCACTGACAGTGATTTGCAGTAACAGCAAAAACGATCTGATACTTTGTACAAACACCTACGGCGTCCATATGCCTTGAATCACAATCATATACTTAGGTACAGTACTTCATCTACTATGGGTAGTGGATATGTCGCTACGTCGTTTCGTCTCTTCAATAATGATGCTCTGATTGTGCCACTCCTATTATTACATGTGCTGTGAATATACAACCAAACAGGAACAGAGATAGATAGTATGGACCATTCCAGATGTTACCAGACTGCCATTCTCATCATTTCAGCTTGTATTGGGAAAAAATTCGCATTATCTACAGTCTTAAGTTTCCTATTTTTCTATTGTCTGAACAGGTGGAAATACAGAATTAGTGCACACTAGGAACAAGAAGAAGCTACTGATTGGGTACTTCCCATCATATTAAACATACCGAACTTTTTATATCTCTTCCTAACAACTTTTATTCTTCAATTATGCATTTCTTGAACCCCATAATTTCTATCTGTTCATGAACAGTCACAAATCAAGGCAAATGTAGCAGTACAACGACAAATTGAAGGGGCCAGCTCTACAGTGTAGCAATATAGAAGATATGGATCCTTTCATTATCTTTTTATCAACCTCTTATGTCTCAAATGTATACTACCCACATCATGTACATGTCTCGCGGTAAACTAATGTCTTCCTATCGCATGAGAAAACATACTCTGATAAAAGCGAAAACTCCGAAATCTAGTAAGATCTAATGGAAACCTCAAGAATCTCTTTTCTCACTCAATTTCACCTAATATTTCTCAATTAGTCGACTCTTCAACACCTGCGTAACCTCTCCCACCTATGATTATCTTAGACGTGAGATAATTGTAGCAGTAAGATGTTTAAACTGCAATTAGAGATACAATATGACACAATACCAGCCATTGTAACATTGTGACTCACTCTTCCTACTGTCCATTAGCTTTTCTTTGCCAATACACAGCTAATCCTCACTTCTTAACTCAAAGGAATAATGGTGCTCTCAGATTAGGCCGAAATGTAATGTTAGCAACCGTTGAAAACCATGAAGTATATTGATTGATATTTAGTTAATGTAACAGCCACTGGACAGACATCTGTCACAACCATCACACCCCATGTTTTCATATGGTGGTCCCTGCAAGAAAAGTTCCCAACAGGTTCTATTTTCATTAGCGAAACACTTGTAGCAGTACTAGCAGACTACGAGTACCAGTACTGGCATAATGCCTCTTCAATACATATTCAGGTAATACAGAGTCTGACTCGCGTTATGGACAAATGCCTTTCCCAATTTCTTGATGAATTTCGGCTACTATTTTGACCGCTCCCCTTAGCAAGGTTTCGAGCCCATCGCGTTATCAGAAGTCCCTGCATAAATGACGTAAAAGAAAAAAGTTCGATGAAACCGGGGGAAAAGTGGTGTATGATATACTTGACGACTCCCTGATACCCAATATGACATTTAGAAGCTTCTTTTTGCTATTTCTTTTGAGTAATTCTCATGTTAGGGATTGTGATAGTGAAAAATGCCACTTTTAACAAGCTCCCCCTGACGATATAATGCCGCTAGAGAGTCATCAATCATACCGTTACAGTTCTACGGATCCGCTGATTCGATTGATACCGGTTACAAGAGCTTAGCTTGGTTATTACGAAAATTCCCAAAATCTCGAATTCTGCCTGACCCGTACCCCATCAATTCATCGATTTTTGACGATTTTGACCTGAACGAGAATCTCGCATCTCATGCAAGAAACATCCCACAGGGGAACTAACTACATATTTGAGGTGGGCTACCGTAGGGTAATGCAGCGGTACACTTGTTTCGCTGAAAGGAGTCCAGGAACACCTACAATACCACTACTCATCGTCGGAAAAGTGCTGTTTCGGCCTTTTTAGAAAAAAATCGAAAACGAACGATGAGAAAAAGCCTAAACCTTAAAATATCTGGCCAAAGACACAAAGTCGGTTCAGTCGGAGAAAAAAAATAAAAAAAAGCGAAAACGGGTAATAAAGCGCTAGGGGGCCAATGAGTAGTATGAGAAGGTAGCCCCGACTCGCACCATCTCGTATCTGACCTCCAAAATCTGATTTGACCTATATTCACGCAGTATGAGCAAGAAATAGTTTTCTGGAAGTCCATAACAGCCATAACTGTTGATAGGGCATTGAAAAAGCAGTAATAAAGAGCTAGGCAAAAACCGCCAGCTGTCATGATCAGACTGCTACCTCTAGCTACTCTCCATCATACGTATTAAGTCTATAAAGACAATATTAGAAACCTGCTGTTCTGCCCACTTTAATTGACTAGAACTCTGGAAATAAATTGTGAATCAGAAAACTGAAGGCAGACCAGCACTCCTGGACATCAGGAGACCTGACTGGTACCAGTCTCTACTACATTCCAGACATGACACTTTTTTATTTTTTTTCTCAACTTCAGTGAAGTTCAGCACTTTTGGCGAAATAAGGTTTTTTGAAATGTCGAAAATAAAAAAAAACCGAAAAGTGCCGAATCAGGGGTCAAATACTTTTTTTGAGATTTGGTTGGAGGAAAAGAACGGAAAGACGGTAATGAAAATGAGAAGTAAAGGTATGTTTCGAATCGCCCGATTCTGAAGTTTCACGTATGACTTACCATATTGCTCTAAACCCGGTATTTTGCAAAATTATGATTAGTCAGCAAGTCAGATTTGGCCGATTTCTGGAAATTTTCCTGATCGTGGGTCAGGCAAAATGGCGGATTTTGAAATTTTCGAAAAACTAGGGAGTTGAGTCGAGTGAACGGTTACACTCGATAGCCATGGCCTCTACGACTTCGACGGTGCATTTTATTTTTTATCAGAGATCAACTGCCCTTTTTGGGAGTGATAGAAGTTTGAATCTGGGGTAAGAAAATGTAGAATAAGACTGATTTCACGGGTAAAAAGGCGTTAGAGGTATAAAACTGTGTCACAAGGATAAATACGAGCGTCATGGTTCCGATGGTATAAATCTCATGCTGACACGGGCATCTTCACCTGATTGTTAGTGGCCCCAAGGTGGTATAGAGGCTGCACTGAGCCCCTGGTGAGAAGACAATCTACATGAAATCGATTTAGAAAATAATACAGGTGGTGTTGTATGACTCTTTCGTTACTAGACCAGTTCTGGATTGGTCATTCTCTGTCTTCATGGTTGGTCTCATTTTAGAAATGCCGGTACTTATATAGGCCATCTGCAAGACAGTTGTAACATTGGAAGACATCAAAAAACCGGTTTCTGCTGTCCCTCAAAGCGACAACGAGTTCTATAGATTGACGGCAAGTCAGGGGAAAGTGGGTCTCGCTTACATTAACCCATTTGGAAGCGAAATTCTCGCCACTCAGAGATATTATTTGACCATGTGGAAAATGAACCCTAGGAAACAACTGGGGTGCGTATCAGATCTTTGTATTGGTGGAATGTAGAGCATATGTCCGTGAGAAGTGTCGTGTCCGGTGTGTAAGTTTTAGTGCAGCTACATTTTGCCATGGTGACCAGCAAAGGTTTTGCCACATGTGGAACTCCATAGGAAACATCAATTTATTTGACAAAATTGATTAAAACAACGGATTTCAATTTCCCATTAGTTGCAATTTGTAAGGAGGATCATTTTGTTATAGCTTTCCCTGTATTGAGCGCCGTTCGTCTGGCAACCAATAGCTACTTTTGCCACACGGTCGTTCCAATCGTATTCAGGTGGGGAAAGATTGCGTCACGTTCTACCATTTTTTAATAATTTGCACAATTATGGTAAACCTCCTCACTTGAGTGTCTATTACGATGATTAGTAAAAAATATTTGTCCAATATATCACACTGAACTGGGGTTCGTGATGATATAGTACTGCTGTTACGTTATCCATGTTCAATGGCCATCTTAGACTGAGCGAAAAAGTAAAAGTACCGTACCGGTAGCTCGAAAATTGACTTGGAGAAGATTAAATATAGAAAGATGAAAGACTTGTGATTTTCTAGACAGTTCATTATCAACTTCAGAAGGTCACTGGACTCCAATTTTGCTATAATACTCGTTTTCTGCGAGCATGAGGCATACAAATAAGTCAATCCCCCATTAAATCAACTAAAGAAAGCCGAAATGAAGTGATGTAAGAGGTGTAGACGTTTTGTATCGCTCATTATAAACACTTTTCTACATACTACTGTATTGTAGAAGTGTTTATTGCTGCTTGTACTGCGTGTTACTCTTCTGCAATCACAAATTGAGAGATGGAATGCAAGCCTCAGAACGATGGGATTAGCGGAGAGAGAAACTAGAAATGAAAAGTGATAATACTATCAAAAAGCTGAAACGTTTTGTATCGTATAGGAAGCCAAATTGTGTATCAATGACGGCATCTTGGTGCTACCTTTACCTATACTCTGTAGGTAGAAGTTGAAACGACAGGAACGTTGGACATGTATAGCTCGAAGTATGGAAGAACAAAAGGTGAAATACGAAAAGCCAGCAAGTCTATTACATCTTTTAAGACCATTAGTATTCGTCAGGACACACATTGTTGCCACTGATGAAAAGGATTCTCATATGGCATTATTCTCATCTCGGTCAGCAAAGTGTGGACAGACATAATACGGGTGTAAGGATAAGTCGTTTGAAAACCCCTAAATGTGAAACTAGAAAGTACGTCAACTTTTGGGACGTATTCCCAGCCAGTATGCTAACACTAGCCCCTTGGTATTGCAAGTCTGTGTGTAATAAGGCTCTCTTCCATGGAGTTGACAAATGTACTCTGGTTTGATATAGCACGAGAAGTTGAGCACCATAAGATCACATAAATGGGAAGTTACAGGTTACATTTCTGAGGCTAGCAGGTATTGGTACATAACAGCATATGGCTCTATTTGGCCTATTATACAGGTACTGGTAATTGAAGGCAGGCGTAGGTCAATTGGTCAGAGAGAATTTATGAACCAAAGGAGTTGAGTTTATGAAGAGGATCTAGACTACTAATATTCATGTGTTCTAACATTCGATTGCCACAGGTGTATATTCAGACTGCGTCTTTCTCCTTCTGTTACAGTCATGGAAGGGACAACATAGGTCCTTGGATAACTCACCACTACGGTACGATACAATCAAATCAGCCTTTAGATGTTCTCAAATACTACTCGTCAGTAATTTACCACTTCTTGATATTTCTAATGTGTTCTACATGTACTGTGCGAAAGACAATATTATATTGCTCTCAGTATACAGGACGTTACAATCTTAATGTGGGTCAAAAAATGGTCCGTGGTACAGGTACCAAGTTCTTTACTGTCTATACAAAATCCCATATCCCACTTTCACGGGGTAAAATCTATTAGTGGACCTCCTTTTCTCGGCCACGAAGTTGCACGTATATTTTTGAAGAATTTAGGAGTACCCACATTTAGTGAGATAATGTATACAACAGACATGAATAGAGATCAAACATGCACCAATAAGTAAGGAATACTATGACAGAAACCAAAAGAGAACCTCCGCTCCATTTTCTCTAATCGCAAAAATAGCCCCTTAATTATCCGACACTCATCACATGTTCTAGCACGAATGCCCATTGGACAGATCTGTTTCCCCCAGAGATGACACCTGAGAGTGTTAACAATGTAGAAAATAATGAAGACTTGTCTCAATGTCTATATCGGCGATTTATCGGCATTTATCCAGTAATATCTTCTAAAGTGTAAAATTGTAAGAGATCCTAATTGGGAAACTAAGCTACGAGGGTAAGGGTTATTACAGAGAGAGACAATAATATTGAAGCAGTAGAATACTCCAGCACGATTATTCCTCAGGTGTAAAGGTCAATATCCAAGTAGTCAGATCGATGGTTGAAAGATGTTGAAAAGGATAAGGAATAATCAGTGCTGGCGAAGGGGTTTAAGTACTTGTGTTTGGTCACATAGGGTAACTGTGTAACTTGTGTATAGTTAGGTCTGGTAACTTGTGTATAGCTGAGTCCAGTAGGGTAAAGTAGGGCTTTGGGAGGTGGCTGGAAGCCACAGTGAAACTTGCATTGCATACCGGCAATTAGTTGCCGGAGAATGATGACGTATGCAAGGCCCGCATATTTCTAACAATATCTACTTATTTTTTCATATTTTTCCGAATTAATTTCACGGAATTACCCCATCATAGCTTCAACTACTTGTCAACTACTTCCTCAACTGAAAACACTCAGTTACTCCACCATCATCCAAATAAAGTTCCACCTTGCAGCTACATCTACACCTCTCATCTCTGGCATAATCACTCATTTTGTCCTCCCCAACACCATGTTTAGAACCCTCAAACCGCGTCAATTGACGCCACTCTTTCGCCCCCTCACTTCCACGCGTCTCCTGACCACCGCACCGGCTTCTAAACTCTCGTATGTGTTCGATATCGATGGAGTTCTGATGCATGGTGGAGAGGCCATTCCCCAAGGACGTCAGGCTTTGGTGGAGCTTGAGCAGGCTCAGGTGCCTTGGATTCTGCTGACTAACGGTGGTGGAAAGTCCGAGGTCCAGCGAACTGAGGAATTGTCCAAGGCCCTGGACTTTTACATTGATCCTCAACAGATTGTGCAGTCCCATACTCCCTTCAGGGGTCTTTCTGGCCAGTACGAACGCGTTCTGGTGGTTGGAGGCGACCACGACATGTCGCGACAGGTGGCAGAGCTGTACGGTTTCAAGCATGTGATTGTTCCTGCCGATATTGTGCGAGCTACCCCCCATGTGTGGCCTTACCACCGATTGACCGAAAAGGACGACTTTTGGACTCTACCCAAGGCCGAGTGTGACAAGCTGGTGGATCCCAACAGCGGAATGAACAAGGTGGACGCCATTTTCATTTTCAATGACCCTCGAGATTGGGGAACGGATGTGCAGATTGTCATGGATATGCTGCTTTCTCAGGATGGTCACATTGGAACTAAAGCCAATTGGCACCCTCGACCTTCGGAGCCTTCGCTCAAGTCGCCTTCTATCCCCATTTACTTCTCCAATAACGATCTGCTGTGGGCCAATCAGTATCCTCTTCCCCGACTGGGTCAGGGTGCTTTGAGAACCACAATTGAGGCCCTGTTCACTGAGCTTACAGGCTACAAGCTCCGATCTACCATTATCGGAAAGCCTGTGAGAGAGACATACGAGTTTGCCGAAGAGACCCTCGATGACTGGCGACAAAAGACTTACAACCTGGCCCCTGGATCTTGGGAAAAGGTGTACATGGTGGGTGACAATCCTGCCAGTGATATTGATGGAGCTAACCGGTACGGATGGGAGAGTATGCTTGTGCGAACCGGTGTTTTCCGGGACGCTGATCTGCCCGATGCAGTGGCCAAGCCAAATGCTGGTATCTACGACAATGTGCTGGATGCTGTCAGAGCAGGTATTAAGCGACACTATTAGACAACGAGTGCGAGTTGACCAGCACACTAGATTTGATGCGCGTGCATGATCTGATGTCACTCACTACTAGTCACAGCTAGCCGAAACGTACACCAGAACTACTTGGGTTCTGGAAAGGATACCGGGGGTGTCACCACTAGAGAGCTCTCTTCTGCGTTGTGTATGACGAGGTCAAGGCCTCACAGGACATTTCTCGTTGTGAACATAGAATATACAGTAGTGATCCTTAGATTCATAGATTGATGTTTGAAATAGTCAATGTACGGTACCTCTAAAAGAGGATAAGACAGGGTAGAGAATATGAGCCGAGCCAAGTTAACGTAGCAATACAAGGAGTAACTTGCAAAATTGAGCAGCTCCATGCAATACCACGGAGTGGTGAGTTGGTGTAACTCGATTCTTTGAGGAAGAAGTGAGACTAGAGAATGGTTCACGGGAGGATGTTGTTACTACCGATTTACTCTCTGTTCTGTACAGATCGCATACCATGACTAATCAGCCCCAAAAATACAAAACGGGACCTAATGATTTCTCCGCCAGTTTGGTAAAAGGGACACCACATATTTATCATGGTGGACATACTTGGCTTGATTTTTCTCCTTTGATTGGCTCAATATTTGCTCACATCTTAAGACTGACCTGTCTTATAAAATCCCTGCATAATTAACATGTCAAAAAGTTACCATATAAGACAAGAGAACGCGTCTACTTGCAGGAAATAGACACACAACCTATCAATACTCAATATATGCTCTCAGACGCTTGTTCTACACCTTTTATTACGCGATCTGACCAAAAACCGCGTCAAAAAACCAGCTATATTGAACAAGGCCAAAATTTCAGAGAGACTTGCATATATTCATTGAATTTGCTACCACCCGCTGCTCTTTCTGGTACCTTTTTCATGCTCCTTTGGCTCACTGTAATCGGCTTTATTCCAGACCCAGGCTTTCTGAATAGCAGCTGAGACCAGTAGGGCTGAAGTCAAAACGCGGGGTAACATGAAATAGAAAAATGTGGGTATTTCTGCGTAAACAGAAAATGAAGATGCAACCTACGTGTCTGGTGAAGTAATAGATAGTGTCAAATACTACAAGTACCAGTACAACAATCGGTACTCGTACTGTGACGTTTTTCCTTCCCTAACAGCAATTTCGATGGGGCGGGGGGGGGCTGCCAGAAACAATGAGGCTGACCAGAGCAGCTTGTGCATTGCACAAGTGTGGAGAACCCTGATGCTACCAGTAGCTATGAGCTGACTTACAATTATCTGACTTACGAGTACAGGTATCTGATTACACGTACAAGCATGATAGAGAGGATGGGATCCTGTTTCATTCTTCTCTTTGAGTATCTCTTGAAAAAGCCTCCACATTACGTTCCATAAACTGAGTGTGTATACAGTACCACCACAGGAACTCGTATTGTATTTTTTTTTTTCGTACAAGTGCTTGCATGAGTGGTACCAGTACCCTCTTTTGCCACTGTCTTGCGGTTTTTCTTTAAATATTTTTTATGCAGCAATTCTGTTATTCCTTAGTCCATTTTGGGTCATTGGCCTTGTGCACTGAACAGCTGTGGCCAAAAACAGGAAAGTCCAGTTTTAAACTTGCAACGGCTTTTTTTTTTCGTGAGGAAAGGAGCAAAATATTATGATATTACTAAGGATTTTCTTGACTAAGGTTCATGGCTGAACGAACACGTTCAGTAAGCCGGCGATTAGAGAGTCGCGTGCGTGTCCGTTCATAACGATGCAGAGGGCAATGTTAAAGCATTGCAATGCTTCCTCTCAGCTGATACAATGTATGAATTACGAATAACTGGCTAAAAGTTCTTGGTCATTATTTTCACAGAAAAAAATAATAAATGAAATTGCACGAAGTTGCATATTTTCCCCCCTATTGGGATTCTGTGAACCCAAAAAATCCGCAGGACAGTGGCAAAAGAGGGTACTTGTACATTGCACCAGGACCTTATCCAATCCCCATGGATGATTCCAGCACGAAAAACAAACAATTTACCAAAGTGATATACTTGTACGAGTACGAATACGAGTAATTATGCTGAAGACCCTTATCCTTCTCTCTATCAAAGAACACGTCAAGTGCAAGTACGTGTACAAGGACGTGACGGGTCCACACGAAAGCCGCAAAAACGGAATACGTCATCTTGGTGGGGTGAAGTGTGTGGGCTAAGATGTACCTGGGACGTCACCAGTGACTCAGGATAGGAGACAGTGTCTGATGACCAAGGTAATGGTGATTGAAAGCAATAATATCTCTCCGCATGAAGAGTATGTCATGTGCGTGTCGTGTGGAAAAATAATCAGTTTTTGCTCCGTATCTCAACAGCACTTGACATTGGAGGATCAATAGTAGCCTTAAAATGCTCCTTGAGCTATAGCGGTTCCAATGAGTCTATAATCATCTAGGTCAGTTTCAATATCACAGTACAATTCGAGGATTACTCCCTGGTCCCCACTCTTCTGTATGAGGCAAAACCTTATGGATATCTGCACCAAAACTCACACATCAGTGTAAGGGTACGAAACTAGGTTAGCCAATATCCAGTTGGAAGCGCAGTATCA
>ULGT01000023.1:95221-155650 GCA_900519025.1 Yarrowia porcina | reverse complement strand
CATCATTAATTCCATCATCATCTCCTTCTCGTCTCGTCAGAACTCACCTAGGTTAGCCAATATCCAGTTGGAAGCGCAGTATGAGGAAGAGAACACCTGTCCTCATTCTGCTCACAAACTCCCAACCTCAAGCCCTAACCCCGGATGAAACTCTAACTCTAAAGTGTATCCTTACAATCAGTTTAGTGATACGCACGAGACAATGAATCGGGCCTACCCCTTACTTCAGTGGTCAAAGTATATTTGCCACACCACCTAACAATATCTCCAGTGTGAAGAGGATTTCCCCCATGAAATGAGACGCTGTTGAAACATGACGCTATTGAAACATGATGCTCTTAAAAACATGACGTTAGTACAAGTGGTTAACTGGTATCACTCTGATAAAAAAACGCGTCAATTACTTCCCTGGAAATGGTATCAGCGCGTGTGCAACATAATAAACCACTATGCAGCTACAACGCCAAATGTGGGACACGCAGGCTGGCTACAACGCCAAGTGTGGGAAGCCTATGTTGACAGCCTCTGGAAAACTCCGGTTGGTACAATGCCCGTTCAATTGTATACCGACTGACTACCAGTATTCTAGTACTTGTACGGTACGGGAACGTCTATAGCTATTCACCACAATGCTTACGATAGGACTAATGGACCTCGTACAAGGTGTATTCCTTGTCTGCATCAAGTCAGCCGCTTTCCCAGCTTGAAACATGCCCCATTTTTCTCCCCCACCAAACGCGAGTACTTTTTATTTGATTTTAGTATTTTGCCACACGGGATTGTCTACAAATACCCCGAGAAATCCCAACTTTTCCTCCATCAATCACCCCATCAATCACCCACCACTCATCCTCATGACGAGCGATACGCCCAGCATCTCAGCCTTTTATAAGGTGGAGCCCAGGTTCGTGAGTGACCAGAACATTGACACCTTTCTGGAGTTTGGAGATGAAGTACCGGTCGAGAATGACAGCCTACTTACCTTGGCCAAAGTGACTCTGGAGGCAGATTTGTCATCGAGCATGGACTCGTTCAATGGTTCATCAGACGAATCGAGCGACCCAGACGAATCCAGTGACCAAACCCCCATCACCGTGGTCGCCTCTGCTCCCGCAGAACTAAGAGAAAAGAAAGGCAGACTCGAAGTTCATGTCTCCCACGTCTACACTGTTAGAGAGCAGTTCGAAGGAGGCAAAGGAAAGAAACATGAGAACTGGATTGAAACGTGTCTTGCAACTTTTAATCTCAAAGATTTCCCCCACGAGTTTATGATGGCGTTGAAGCGGGCTCAAGCCGCACTCCGAACCAGACCTAGCAGAGAGATTTCAATCTTCTCAGTGGGACCTCGCGTGACCTTGACCAAGGAGAACACTACCTACACAATGCAAGTGTCGCTTCGAGTCTACGCCAAAACGTTTCACGGTCAAGTCAACGCTTCTCTTGGGGAACAGTATCATCTCAGAAGTTTGAATGTGATGCGTCATTTTCTGGGGCTTCTTGAAGCCAAACATATTCCTGACGATGAGAAAGTGACTCCCAGCTACTTTTACCAGTGTTTTGATGATCTGGAGTATGCTAGTTATGCTCGAGCTGATAGCAGCCTGCAACCGAAAGAGATGGAGACGAAACTCATGGATTATCAGCTTGAAACCGTTGCTTGGGTCTTGCAGAGGGAGAGGGGATCCGGTGATCGAATCACAGAGTTACCTGATGCTTCAGCTCCTCCCTATCCCTGGTATCGATTTGTGGCCCATGGAAAAACCTGGTTGGTGGATTTCGTGGGACTGAATATCGGAGAGGAAGAGCAGGTTTTGAAGGCTTTGTCACGTGAAAAAACAATCCAAAGTGCCAAAGACAAGGAGTCTGACGATTGTGGAGGATACGGTTTGGTTGCTGACGAAATGGGGCTAGGTAAAACTGTCGAAATGTTAGCTGTGACCTTGAACAATCCCCGACCTGGATTTGATTCTCGTGTTGTTCGGAAGACCCACCTCGACAAGTTTACTAACAGAGAAGTACTCCCTGTCGGTACGACACTTGTCTTGTGTCCTAACATTCTCTGTCAGCAGTGGCTAGATGAAATCTCCAGACACGCTCCCAGCTTGAACAGTTATTACTACCGAGGTCAGAAAGCTCTGGATGAAGATGTGGGTCGAGATGCAGAGGGCAAATACTCTGACGCACTAATGGTGTCTAAACATGCGCAGTATCTTGCCAAGTTTGATATCGTTGTTGCCAGCTACGAGAAGGTCTCCCGAGAAGTCCAAAACGCTCGCTACAATCCTCTTGTAGGCCATGCATCTCGACCAATGAGAAGTGCTTACTTATCTGATGAGTCTGATCCGGATTTGATGGAACAAAAGCTGGAACGTCAGTCTGCCCTTTGTCAGCTTCAGTTTTGGCGGGTGATGTTGGACGAGGTTCAGATGGTTGGTAACACTGTGAACAACGCATCAACAGTGGCTCAACACCTCTCTCGAGTTCATGCTTGGGGTGTCAGTGGTACTCCCATGAAGATCGGCTTGACCGATTTGTATGGATTGTGTTTGTTTCTTAGATGTGTGCCTAGGGAGTTTTACAGAGTTGGTGGCCAGCAGCATGGAAGTGAGTATGATTTGGGTGTGATTTTGTGATTTTTGTTGATTGAATGGTTCTTTTTCTTCGGTAGAATGTTTCTCTTTCTTCCTTCTATTTTTTTTCCTTTCCTTTTGTCTTCTTTTTTTCTTCTTTTCATACTAACCCAGGAAAATACAGCCAGTCTCTGAAGAGTTCCACACACTGGGACATGCTTATGTTGGACAAACCTCGGTTCAAGAGATTCATACGAGGCATTTCTATCCGACACACAAGGCGAGAAGTTCGAGACCAACTCGAGTTGCCTCCTCAGGAACGGTGTATCATTCGGTTGAAGTTCAGTGCCGTTGAGGAGGAAAACTACAGAAACTTGCGTGAGGGTTTTGAGAGAGATGTCACCGAAAAAGTGGGGCCATCACCTGGCCGAGACCTTGTACTTGCATCCAAAGAGGAAGATCCAAACCACCTACATTCTTCTACTATCGCGCATTGGCTCCATAGACTCAGATGGACTTGTTGTCATCCTCGAGTGGGAAACACCAACAAACAGGCACTTGGAAACGGTGTTTTGCAGACTGTGGAGCAAGTGCTCGATGGAATGTGTGACGAGGAGATGACTAAGCTTTTGGACTATGAACATGCTCGGTTTTCCCACGAAATTCAGATTGCTCTGATCCATGAGTACCGGGGTAACACTGAAGAAGCTCTTGAGATGATCATGTCTATTCTCCCCGAACTTGAAAGTGCTGTCAAGGAGGTTGGAGCGTATTTTAAAGCTGCTGACGCTCGATGTGCAGCTGCAATGGAAAGAGCAGTGGCCAATTGGTCCAGTATTCTTGCTTTGATGCCTGCTGAGGAGACGGAGGAGACTGAGGAGAGATCTGCAAAGAGAATCAGGACGGAGGACGGAACTGCTGCCGAAGTTCGTGACGGTGTTGTTGTTGTGAAGAAAAAGCCAGAAGCTCGTTCTGGTGCTTTTGAGCAATACTTGGAAGGCAACGCGGATCTACAGTGGGAACGAAGGAGAGCTAAAGTGTTTCAGACAATTCTCAGAACCTGGTTGGGATCGTTGCATCGGTGCTATCACTTTGTAGTGTCGTACCACCACGAAGTGAGGAAGTGAGTATAGAAAGGGGAGACTAAGGGGGAGTTTTCAGGGACGAACTAACACAGGAAGCAAGAAGAGAACGACAATCAAATTACAGATGACAGAATTGAGGATGATGTGTGAGTATGATGGAAATTACTTGAGGTGATGATGGGGTCTTGATGTTTTAGTGACTACCAATTGAGTGACTACTGATGGACCTAGTTTGGCGACGGAGATGACCTTGGAAATTCAACAGAAGTTGAATCAGAAACTGCCTCATCTGCAATTACTAACAAAGCGTAAACTACTACCGCACTCGAGCGCACAAGATCGAAAGAACCATTCTTGAGGGTCTGGAATCTAAACTCGCAAGTCGTGTCAAGGAGGTTAATAGCCTCGGCAAAATGGACATTCACACATTTAAAACCGCTGAGAAATTCCACACTACCAAAGCTCTCACCACTCTTGCGGCGCAAGTTGATCGTATTCTCGAAACCGTCAACACGCAGTCTTTCTACATGGAACAGTGGTTTGGCGAGGCGGAAAAGTTCTTGGTGGCGCCTGTGAAGAACGACAAGGCCGACTTTGAAGGGTATAGCGACTTTGAGCGTAGACGAGACACCCATTACCTGACTTCGGTGCTTCTTGAAGCTTTGGATCACATGTTAATTCTCCGACATGAAGTGGTCCACGGGGAGCTAGGTGAAGGAGACCATAAAAGATTGCGGAAGTGGTTGTCAAACAACGACAGTTGGGTACTTGAAGAAGACATGTCTGATTTGGAAAAGTTTGGAGAAGAGTTGAGAGGTCTTGTCAGTGATTCTCGTTATAAGCCCCTTAGCAAGAAGACCACCGAGTATCTAAAACCTCTTCTTTCCACACTAAAGGCTGATCAAAATGCGGCCTCTCTCTCCAATCTAAACCGCCGTTGCTCCACTGCGGAGATTAACTCCATCTCGACTAGTTTTTCGATCGCAGTACGAGATACTAAGCTCTGTAAAGCTCGATTGGAAACTTTGCGGAGATGTTTCTTGGCCAAAACAGATGTGACCCAACAGTTGGACAAACTTGCCGAAGATGTGATTGGTCTTGGAGAGCACGATAAAACGGATGAAGCCGAAGTCCAGCTTCTTACTCAGAAAATCAACCACCTCAAACCTCTCGCCATCAAATCAAAGAAACGACAAACCTACTTGAACAGTCTCAAGGACTGTAGCATGGAAAAGTCATGTGTCATCTGCAGAGAAGACTCTATTGAGGTGGGATCAATCACTGCTTGTGGACATCATTATTGTACTCCCTGTCTTGAGGCGTGGTGTGAGGGCAATAACACCTGTCCCCAGTGCAAGGCTCGGATTTCAAAGGACCAGGTGTACTCTTTCACGCATCAGAGCAGAGGTGATGAGTCTTGTGCTGGGTCGTTTGCTGCTCCACTCAGTTCAGAAGATACCCGTGGGATGTATGAAGCTGTGTCAGAAGAGACTCAGAGGATGATGAAGGCGCAAATCGTGCAGCGTTCGTACAGCACCAAGATCGATCATGTGGTCAGGTATATCAAGACCCTGATCATCCAGAACCCCGGGACTCAGATTGTCATTTTTTCACAATGGAGTTCTGTTCTTGAGCTGCTCCAAGTTGCTCTTGACGATAACCATATCAAGCATGCTGACCAGAAATCTCTGGATTCCTTTAAGCAAAACAGTGAAGTCACATGCTTTCTTTTGAACGCCAAAACCCAGTCTGCTGGTTTGACTCTTGTCAATGCTACCCATGTCATTTTTTGTGAGCCCATTCTCAATCCTGCCATTGAAGCACAAGCTACCAGTCGAATCTACAGATATGGCCAGAACCAGAAGACACGAATCACCTTGTTCACCATGGCAGATACCGTGGAAGAAAGGTTGCTACTGATGGCCATTGATGGGCGACATTCAAGCTGGGATGAAGATGAGACGTTTGAAGAAAATCAGTCGAGACACGCGACCACGGTGGGAAGAACTCTAGCGCGTGATGAGTCGGGCGAACTAATTGGTCGTACGGATATGTGGGATGCTTTGTATCCCGAGGAGAGTTGAAAATGGTTATGTATGTAAAGTAAAGAAATATTAAATGAATCTGTAGAAGAGTACCTGTAGTTACAACTAATTTTTACAGAGAGTCGTACCTTGAAAGTATGGTACAAGTGAGAGTACTTGTACCTGTACCAGTACTTGTACCAGTACATACCGTATTGTGAGATTCAGCTACAGGTCTAAGAGTGTACTGCATAGCTGAGGAGTGTCTGGCTCAAGTCTGGCTATGGACCTTAGAATCGAGGTTACATAGACTGATCAAAGGTACCTGTACAGGAGATATCCCTACAGAAGACTGCCATTACAAGTATGAGAGTCTTTCAGTATAGCTGTAGATGTCCTTAATAGCCAGATCTATTATACGACAGGAGATATGAGACGTTGAATTGGTTTGATTTTGCAGAAAAAGACAGAATCGAACTCCTTTGTGTTTATGTTTGTCCATGAATTTCTGTCATTACTGTTCTTTGGATGTCTTTACTTACCTTCATATTCTGAAGTCATTCTTACCTTGATACAAGTATCTTGTTCAATGGAGACCCTGGAAGAGAGACGTAAAGAGAGTGATTGAATGTCTGAAAGGAACAACGGACAGGATAGAATACAAAGCTGACTTCTCATGTGATTGTCTATCTTACTTGTACCTACTATTGAGTTCTTTTATATGTTGTGAGATACTCATGGCCAGGGGATAGGAACGATAACACTCTTCACTCTGGATCTACCAAGGCATAGGAGTTGTCTGGTGCAGCTGCTGATCAATAGCAACCGGTACTTGTAATAGAGGTCGATATAATGGTAATATCTACTTGACTGCTGAGACAAATCGTCTCTCACATACTGTGGGCTATAGACAGACTTATAAATATTTTGCTTTATAACATTTCAGCTTTTTTCCATCATCTACCCGACTTATCTTTTCATCTGCGCCTGAAAGGTGAGGTCCGTAAGGGGATAGTGGTGTGCCTCAGTACGCTCTTCAACTACAATGTCAATGGCTAATGGCTCCCTCAAGGGCATCATTTCCGCATTTCTGAGTGAATCGATCTCTGTGGATGAAATAAAACGCCACTGTGAACCATCTGCCGTTCTTCACGGAGTAGTACACATACAACTTCAACTCCACTTGAGAAATACTACCAAGTTACTACTGTTAGTTGGATCCAATACACAATCAGTTATAGACATCGATCGTATCCAAATCAAGAAGTCTTGTAAATCTGTTCACATACATGTGTGCCCCCCACCACCGATCTGTCTCACTATTCAGTTTGAGACTGCATATTTTACGATCGTGTCCAATCTTGCTGCAGATAGACAAGTGTCCGTCAGTCAGGTCCTCAACAGGAGTCAATCGATCAGACCAGACTGCGGCAGAATGGCGCAATGTCAGTTATTTTATCTCTGAACTTCTCAAGATGTGTTTCATTTTCCTTGGTTTTCTTTAATTTTTCCCATCTCCATTTACTTCCCCGTAATTATCACAGAATATACCGCATAATCACACAATTCATGCTCCACACATTGCCCCTCCCTCACCCAATAATAAAAACAGCGCTTTCGGAGAAAGTGCATTTCATCGACATATCCCAAGTCGGTGGATCTGAGCTGTCTTTTCTGTCACTACCAGGGTAGAGCCTCCAAGACGGCCCCCACCTTTTCCCCGATCCTTCAGGGTAACTCAGCAACGGTTCAACCGGAATAAAATCAGAAAAAGAAAAACAATTACAAAATAATACACGCAAATGCAAATCAGCCACCGTACAGCCCACATCTCCTGTGCATTAATAACCCGCACATTTTCCACACCCTCCCACCTTCCCTCACAGCCCACTTTGTCACACTGGGCCCTTATCAAAGCCCCTATTGGTGACCCTGTCATGTCGACCAGGGCTATTTTATGGCCAATGGAGAGCAAGTGTTTTTGTCAAAATAATAATTAAAACAAAAGAAAACCAGAGACAAAATGGTGTGGAAAATCGTCGGCAGGAAATATTGCAAAAATACGTTTCTCTTGCCACCGTTCTTTTTCTCGTCTCTCCGACTTTCGATGACTAATTCTTTTTTGCAGCCTCCTTTTCTCCTTTTCCCCTCCTGATCAACGTTGCTTTTAACCGTGGCGGTTTTTTTTTATCTCCCTGCCTTTCTTTGCTGCGGAAATAGCGTTTGGGAGGGGCAGATACAGGACATACACAATGACGTATACAGCTCCATACAGGTGATACGTCACCATAACGTATCAGGCCAGGCCACAAATACAAGTACCGCGTACTTACGGCACATTCTACACTCTTTCTACTCGCACGCCGTTCGTAAGTCATATCTCATTATAATACAGGGCAACTAATGTTGCATGCTAGGTGCGTCCGAGTAGCGGGGTATCACTGGCTAGGCGGAACGGTTAGACCTTGTTGGCCTGGGTCTGCTCCCGGTGGAGCTTGGATGCATTCTGCTCGTGCAGCTGGTCCTTACACGACTGGAGCCCCGAGCAGTTGTGCTGCTCAAGCAGCCGGTGGGTGCTGCAAAACTTGCCATCGCAGAAGGAGCAGTCGCCCACCATGCGCAGGGGCGCCGAAGAGCAGCCCTTGAAAGAGCACCGCTTCTTCTTCTTGGTGGTCTTTGGAGCGGAGTTGCGGCTCACCACGTTGACCGTCTTTGCGTCGAGGTCCAGCTCCTCGATGGTCTTTGAGTCGTCCAGCGACTGGCCGCCGTACACCAGGTCAATGGTGGATGACGACAGCGAGGCGTCCCGCTCGTGCAGATACTCCTTGACCTTTGCAATCGTGTTGGAGGCATCCATGGTCACGTCGTACGACTTTCCGGACACAAACTTGACAGTGAAGGGCATGTTGTGAATGTGAGGCTGTTGCAGGGGTTGTGTGGTGGGTTGGGTGGCAACTAAACGAGAGAAGTTCTGGTTTGTGTGTCTGGCTGAATATCACGCAGCAAATTAATGGGCGTGTTTCGGGGGTGGGGGTTGTGTTGGTTTTGTGTGTGGAGTTCTCCTATGGTGTACAGGAGTACGTTGTGGAGCGGTGGTGGAGAGGGAGGGACCCCTTTATATACAAAGCCACGCGATAACGTAATATAATGACTCTGATTGTCAAACAAGCTCGCTATCTCTTCTCGGAACTTCCATAAGCCTTGTTTGACATGCTAAAAACAGCACAAAGTGTAGCATGCGCACGCCCAAACCTTGTTTCGCTGAGCCTAAAACATGCCCCACCGCCAACTCCCAAATGCGCTGAAATGAACCAAAAGGCCCATTCACATGGGACACTTTTGAGTGGCAAAGGAAAGAGACAACATGAACAAGAGAAAGAGCAATCGGTGATAGGTGATAGGCGATAGGCGATAGTAAATAGGTGATAGGCGATAGGTTGGTGCCCATGGGGGTAATGACACGTGGCAAAAAACAATTACACAAATCCCATAAAGTCACCAGTCAGGTGTGATTGCTTTACTCGACTTGTGTCTGTGCTTGTGACTATACTTGTGACTGGCTGTGCTTGTGACTGGCGAGTTTGTGACTGGCGTGTTTGTGACTCAGCTGTGACTGTAACATTGTAAATGTTCTGTTCTTATGTAGGCTGTATGCTGAAGCCGCCTATGGTATGTGCTCTGTGTTGTTCCTGTTGACATACCCGTAGTATTCGGCGTTACATTCTGCCACGCCATCCCCAGCCTCTGTTTGTCTGCTTGTCTGCTCCTTTCTGTACCGCTTCATGTCGTATTCATCATGTGCTGCCATTGTCCAGAGAATGACATAAAACTGCGCTTTCTATTGGGACAACGAAATCCTAGCATAACGTCATGTGACACACCACACCAAGGACAAATCCAAGCCTTACAGCAACAAGTCCGAGATTACTTTAAGTGAGAGTAACAAGAAACAAGAAACAAGAAACAAGAAAAACCCAACAGTCGCACAGTGCACAATACAACCACTCGTAGAGCTCCAATACGCTTGTAAGTCTCGGAATCTGCTCGCCCAGACCCGAGGACCCGATATCCGCAAAAATCCCGCCAAATTCCCCTCACAGAAACATCTCAAACAGCCCCACTCTCCTTTTTTTTTTGTTTCCTCTATTCCCTCAAACTCAAGCCTTTGCAACACGGTTTCCGCGCAGAAACAATGGCCTTGTTGAAACGTTGGTTTAAAATTACTCCCCAACGGAAGAGAGGAAATGACGGAGAAATAAGAAATGAGGAAAAAAGGAAAATGAGAAAAAAAAAAAAGAATTACAAAAAAAATCTATGAAATTACAAAAAAATCTCTAAAATTACAAAAAAAACCTCTAAAAATAAATAAGAAGCAGCTCGTGGCACTGGTACTGTTAACCATACCCACAACCGTCGTTTACTCCGTTTTGACCTCTTTGCCGTTTCTCGGTCTTGTCGTATCTTACGATAAAGTTGAGCCGTTGAGGTGGGCAAGCCGAGGGTAGAGAGTATGAGGTGTCGTGTTATCTAGTAATTGGGGGTGAAATCAGTCGCGTGACATCACACATTTAGCCTGGTCAAGTGGCTCAGCTCACATAAAAGTCCCCTTTTGATCACGTGACCTCTACTGTACTTTGCCGTTATCTCCGATCTCCATTGCTTCAAACTGATAAGATCATCTAATTGCTGATGTATGAAGCCTTCTTGAAAATGAAGATCGTTCTTTTTCACATCGGATTTTTAAGGTGGCTTGAAGGTGAAACAAACGGCTGTAAGGAGGACCTGAGCTGTTCTCGAGTGTTTACATCGCTGTATGGTATCGTACGTAGCAATCTAGACTTGCACTTTCATACCTGAAGCCAGGGGACCAGTTTGACGTTGGTCGTACCTGTTACAGTACTCAGATGAGACCTAGTTCAATGCCATTGTACTACAGGTACTTTACCGATACTTGCACTCGTACCATCATCCTTCTCTGCCTGTACCTTTGATTCTTGTACTCTCTGTTTCATGATGCCCAGACTGAGAGTACCAATGTAGAGTTATCGGACGAAACGGCTTTTTTACCCGTTTGCTTTTTAACCCGTTTGGATTCCGATTTCATCCGCTTCTGTCCATTTGTGTCTCAACCGTTTTTGCCGACTAAAACTCCAATCTTCTTCTTCTCATCGGACTCTCCTCGGGCGTAACACACGCCTTTACTTTTGCTCCTCTGAAAACAGACCTTCGAGTTTACTTGAGAAGAAAAACCAGCAGTGTATGTGTGGATTGTATTTTGCAGATTGCTATTGGTAAGAAAAAGCATACGATCAGAAATATGACAGTCTTTTTCAAATCCTTCCTTGTTTTTCCAACCCAACATCTATCAATCACACCATAGTCCCCTCATGAAAATCTTTTCTTCCCCTCCCCCTCAATGCCACTTGTTCTAGTTTCACCTTGAACATGTGAATGAGTCATGACCAAAGGTGAATATGACTAATGGGTGAGGGGCGAGTAATGATGCGTGGGTGAGGGGTGGATAATTACTAATGCGCGGGTTTGGTCGGTCACCCAACTCCACCCTGTCTAGTTTGCACCTGCTTAGTCAGCAAACCATATTCTGTTCCAGAAACTTCCACACATTTCTCCACCTAGCAACATTACTAAGCATTTCCGAACCTGGAGAAAACACCAATCAAGTCTCCACATTATTTCTCTACCCCGCAAAACCGCGAAAAAACTGCCACCACGTTTCCCGTGTTTTTTCCATTGTTTTCCCACGTTTTCCTTTTCAAGATCGTATTTTTGTTTATTTTTTTTTATTCTTGTTCATTCTCAGATGCTCTAGAGAGTTCCTCCAGATTCTGGGAGGTTCGGATAACCTTGTTTTGGTGGCGGGTGCATTTGGAGTGCATGGATCATGCGTGATATATGCGCTCTCACAGAACTTCTGGATCTTTCTCGTCAGTGGCAACCACAGTATATAGATCATGTAGTCGCCTCCCTTTTTCTGTACTAACAAACAATCACACAACAACACACAACAACCCCACAAACAAGATGCAATTTGTCTACTCACCTTACGAATACGAGCAGTTCCAGCAGTACCAGCTCCAGCAGTACCAGCAGCAGATGGCTCAGCGTCGAGCTCTGGAAGAGTACTATCAGCAGAAGGAGCGTCAGGAACAGCTTATTAAGCAGCAGCAGCAGCAGCAGCAGGAGAAGATGCGCCAGGAGAAGTATCTTCAGCAGCAGCAGCAGATTCAACAGCAGCTGTTTGATTACATGTACATGAAGCAGCTTGAGCAAGAGGAGGCTTCTCGACGTCAGCAGGAACAGCGAAAGAAGCTTGCTGACAAGAAGGCTGCCTCCTTGGAAAAGGTCCGAGTGGCCGAAGCCAACCGTCTGGCTGCTCTCAAGGCCGCTGAAGAAGCCGATGCGGCTAGACAGGCTGCTCTTGAGGAGATTGCCGAGCAGGAGAAGCAGGAGCGACTGGAAGCTGAGCGACTGGCTGAAATTGAGCGACAGGAAGCTATTCAGAAGGAGCTCAAGCGACAGGCTGAGTTGAAGCAGGCTGAGCTCAAACGACAAGCTGAGCTCAAGCGACAGGCTGAAGCTGAGAAGAAGAAGCAGGAAGCTCTTCTGAAGGCCAAGGCTGAGAAGGAAGCTGAGCAGAAGCGACTTGCTGAGCAGAAGCGAGCTGAGCAGAAGCTTGCCGAGGAGGCCAAGGTTGCTGAGAAGACCAACTCCCAGTTCAACTCTCCAAAGCCCGTGCAGTCCGAAGCCGAGGCTTTTGCAGACTACTACTCCCAGCTTACTGGATGTCCCGGTAATGGGCCCTCTTTTGCCCAGGCTCTCAAACAGCTGGGCGTCAACGTCCATTACCGATCTGACGATGAAGACGAGGACGAAACCGAAACCCTAGCTGATGTCAACGAGGCCAACGACAAGGAAGTTGACCGAGTTGAACGACCTCAGGAAGTTGAACGACCTATTCAGGTTGATCTTTCTGAGCCTGAGAAGTCTGAGGAGACTCCCTCTTCTGTTCTCGACGACCTCAATGAACCCTCTTCTGATATTCACCCTCTAGTTGCTTTCCTGCAGTCTCTCGGTATCCCCGCCACTATTTCTGAGCCCCATGTCGCCAAGGCTGAGGCCCAGGAAGACCCCGATCTTGCTCTGGCTGACTTTGTGGAGTCTTTGAGCGAGGACGAGCGACCTTCTGAAGCCAAGAAGAAGGCCACCAAGGCCGCCAAGCGAGCTGCCAAGGCTCAGGAGGCTGCACTCAAGGCCCAGGCTGAAGTTGAAGCAGCCGCCAAGGCCCACAAGGAGGCCGAGGAGGAGCTTGAGCGAGAAAAGAAGGAGAAGAAGGAGAAGAGAGACAAGGCCAAGGCTGCCAAGGCTGCCAAGAAGAAGGCAAGTGCTGATTCTACAGCTCCTTCCGCCCCTTCCACCCCCGCCAAGCCTCTTCCCTCTGTCGTTGTTTACTCTTCCCCCGTTGATACTGAAAAGGATGTGACCAAGCAACTCGCCAAACTGTCTTCTGTGGTGGACCGATCTGTCGAGACCTACGAGCGAATCAAACGAGCCGCCACCCAGTCGGACTCCGAGTTCTCCAACTCTGTTTCTTCTTACAACTCGCGAATCAAGGTCATTCAGCAGGCTCAGATCAAACTTGAACAGATTTACGACCAGCTGGATTCCATGACTGTGACCAACGCTGAAGATAAGAAGGAGCGAACTCGACTGATTCGACGGGCCGTTTCTACCGCTGAAGCTATTGACTCTGTTGTTGAGCAGCTCAAGACTGAGAGAACCAAGATTGAAAAGACTGTATCTTCCTCTGACGAAGAGGAGATCCCCAGAAAGGTGACCAACAAGACCAACAAGACCAACAAGAAGACCAACAAGTCTGTGGTCAGCGGCTCACCTGTTAGAAAGGTCACTCTAGAAACCGTTCCAGATGCTGACTCTGCTTCTGACTACTAAGAGAGATGGAACTTATTTATCAAACATGGGTTGTATTATATAGTTAATGGTAATGGTTTAATGAGAAAAAAGTGTACAACAAGCCATGGAGAGTCGAATGTTGTACTGTAGTTACCTGTTGTATAGTTAATTGTAACGTATATTATGAGGAGAATGTACTTGTATACAGTACCGTACATAACTTACAGTACCAGTGCGTCGTGGCTAGTTCTAGGGGGCTTACTTCGGTAATAAGTTCTTCAAAAACACTTTTACAAACCTGCTGGAGTATTTATTGTCTCATCAACCAGAAAAACATCTCGTGTCCTAGCACTGTTGTTACGATAGATACCCGCGTATTTCCTGAAGTAAAAAGTAGCCATGACGCACTGGTAGTGAAATATTGACTGTAATATCATCATTAAGAAGAGCTCTCTGACCACAGCATCAGGAAATGTCACAACAATAGATGAGTGACAGCAAAAATGGTATCAAAGCTGTAGCAGACAAGAGAAATGGTTGTATATTATCGCAGTTGTGCCAGCAAGTTGGTGGGGATAAAACATAAAAAAAAAAGCACATAGTGTTTTGAAGCCTAATAGTAAATGATTGGATACTTATTATGACTACTGAGGTATTTCGCAGTAATTATCCCTCCTCTCTCAGCATCTTACATGTCAGGGCAAAATGTAGGCGTAGGAAAAATATGATAAGTGATGTTGAAAAGCTGAAATCAAGTATAATAAGATGATAATAACATTCTTTGTGGCTTATAGTATGTGTTAGAGTACTTATCTCTGTTGCTATTCTGTTTTTGTGCACACAAACCGCCTCCGTAAGCATCATGGATGGGGAGACAAAAGTTATGTATGAAGAACTTGATAAATAACAAAAATAAAAAGCTGAGAAGAGGTGAAAGAAAGTGATCAATAAGAACAACTGGCTGTTTGTAATAGATTAGGTTAGCTTATTATGTCTCTTGTATATATTTTCAGGTGTATTCCTCTCTGTTATGTAACATGAAGAAAGAGAGACCAAGGTATGGTTAATACAGCTAAATAAATGAAGAAAAAAGCTATAGTGAAGAGAATTTTGGAAGGCCTGAGACTCTCATGAGCCAGTAGTGGACAATGGGCCACTTATTCTGTTCCCTAGTTCAGAATATTCATGTATTTCGTACTGAGGTCCACACTTCTGATTGAGAGTAAAGGGATAACCTGAATGTTGATGGAATAAAAGCTGAAAAGGGTTAAGACAGGCAGTTGGGATCATTGAGTCTGCTAATACTGTGCAGCTTGTCACTACGGTACTTCCTGTTGCTCTTATCTACCACTACCATGTTTTTCTTTTCTCTGTCAACCCCACTGATTGAGCATGGAATGTAGGCGTAGGGATGTAATAAATAAGATGAATAGTGGAAACTAAGTGATATGAGCTTTTAAATATGCTTAACCTAACTGAAAGTTGGTAGCTATCAACTTCTAGATGTGTATGGTTAACAATGCAGTCTCGTTTCTCTCTCTTTTGTGAGCATCGATATTGACAATAAAAATTAGGTGCAGGGATAAGCTGAAATTAACGGATAAAAGCTGAAATGCAAGGTGAGAAAATGCTAGACATGTCAGGCATGCTAGTTTAACTTGAAAAATCACTTCTGCTTGTGGTTTGAACGTTGTAATACTTCATTTAACTCTAGTATGTGAACAGTACAAGTGAGGCAAAAACCATGGGCAGGCTTAACTCGATGTAATGATGAAGGAAAGCTGAAAGTGGGCAATATAAAAGGCTTCTAACGTTTTCTATAGCTATCAGAATTTGATCAACTACTTCGTATTGTTGTTGGTTTTAGCTTTTCCTAGATGTCTCTGTTCTATACCAGCAAGGCAAAGACCCGAGTTCAGGCTCATTAATAAGTCGATCAATTAGCTAATAAAGCTGAAAAGTAGGAAAACAAAGAAGTCAAGGCATTTGATACAGATCAGTTTACTACGAAAGATCACTTTTGATTGCCCTAGTTACTTATTCTGCTGGGTTCCCTCTGTTTGTGACGTGGGGATGACTTGAATATTGAGGAGAGAAAGTTGAAATAAGCTAAGACAAATTGCTGAGGCAGCTTTAACAGCCACACGTATGCAGCTGATTACGTCCTATTGTCTCTGGGATGTATTATTACCGTCAAAATTTTTATCTGTTGACATTGTAGTATGCAGGAGAAGATGTTGGCAAAAGGAAAATCGAGATACTTGGTGTCAAATCCTAAAAGAAAGTAGATAAGAAGCTATTGAAAGTCTAGCTATATATCACTGTCTATATTACTGCTTTTATTCTAGCTGAATATGCATATTTTGACACATTTACCTCTGTTTCGGGGCCATCATTGAGGGGCAAAACGAAACTCGCTCGGTATAACTGCAGAAATTTAGAACAATAAGATGAAATGAAAAAAGACAAGAGACTTATGTAGCTGATGACAGTATATAGATATGCTATTACAACTTCTCGATGTCTCTGACCCACCTTGAAGTTCTTCTATATCTATCCTATAATCAGCAATTTTAAGAGGATTCGGCAGATATATCAATTTGTCGAATGATCGAAATAGAAAGATGAATTGAAGTAATAGAAGACGTCTTCAACATTTTAGACGCCCTCCAGAAGATTAATGAAAACTTACTGTTGTCCTTGGTACACAATATCACCGTATTCACTTCTTCTGCGTGTATCAGAGGTTGTGAGATGGGCTCAGCACCTGAGAGAACTCGACTTACTCATAAATAACATAGAACGGTAATAGTATGAGATTTCCTAGATGCTAATTCAGCCTGTATTTTTTAGACAAACAACTACTTATAACGAAAAGCACAGTAATTGGGACATTTAGCAACGCCATGAGTGTATCAGTTGGAGGAACAGAAAGCACGGACGGGTACGAGACGGTAAAGGACGAATAAAAGTTGAAACAAAGATGAATAAGAAGCTCCACTGCTTTGGATGGCTTCTAGTAGACGTGAAAAGACTATTTACTGTTACTAAGATGTTTTTAGATACTATTTTTCCATGTTCTGTGAGCACCAAATGTTATGAATCATGCACGTGTAGAGATAAGTGAAATTAGTTAGGAACATAAGCGGATTATAACTTGGAAAAAAGTCATGAGCGCTTACCATTTTGACAAAGCTGATGATTGTATCTATATTCATTTCAGTTGCTAGCTACCATCACTACCCTTGGCTGTTTATATATCAACATCGAAAATCGAGAGACAAGAAGTCTGGGTTGGGATAAAGATAAATCAGGGAACAAAAAGTTGAAATGAAGAAAGGTAAGATTATTACAAGTATGATACCTTACTTGTACTGTACAGTATTGTAGATGCCAGAAAAAGACAATAGCGCATATATTGGTGATGTATATATGATATCATATACGTTTATTCTCGTTGCTGCCAGTATCGTGATGTGAGACGAATTCCGGAGGAGGGGTAACCCTGGTGAATGATCGAGAAAAACTGAAATGAAAAGGAATGAGAGACTGATTGCGCTCTATGGGATTTAAAGAATGTGATGGACTACTTTTATCTGCACACTCTACTTTTTCGTCTGTATTTAGCTCTATTCAGTCCCGAATATGGGGAGAGAAACGACCACATGCTTTTACTACTCGATAGATGGAAAAACAAAAGCGGATAAGAACTAAACAAAATGGCTAGTAAGAGATGAGACTTTAGTAGTACTTAAAACAATGTTAGTTTTCTCTGGCCTATATTTTGGTATTGTAACTATCTGCTTTGTCACTATCTCTTACGATAGATCAGATCAGCGATTTCTATAACTCGAAAAACTTAGTAAGAAAGCTGAAATGAAACGATATAGAACCACAAAATGGACAAGACTAGATGAATAAAGCTATATGACACCTAATATGGTTCTTCGTAAGCATTATCGCTGTAGTTCTCGCTGTTGTACTAAAATTGTAGATTGAAAGCGAAACCCAGGGCTTGGGAGAGCTTGATTTACGAAGAAAGAAGCCGTAGATAAGTTTCTCAGGAAGCTCATGATGTGTTGGACACGCCTTTCACACAATAGTCAAGTTTTTATGGTCTCTAGTATGTTTTTATATCATGTTTCTCCCTGTTGTGTGGTTAACCATGATGCCAGTACCAGTAGGGTGAAAAGGACATGCATATGAGTAACTTGATTATTAACACAATAAACAAAGGAATGAGAAAGGGGAAAAAAATAATATAACTTATACAGGGGTATTGAGCAGTAGAAATGATTTGGTTTCAGTCGATATAGGTTTCTGCAGCAGTAAATTGTTCTTAGCTGGTGGAATAGCGAGGGACCGGTATACATATTGGGATATCATAACTGGATTCTCCCTGAATTAGAGTGAAGAAGCTACAAAGACGCGCATCATACTACATACTTGTAGTTAGAAAGCTTCAAACAGCGTTTAGTTGTCACTGGTTATTATGTTACTGTATTTCTTTTGGTTGCGTAACTGTTGAAGCTTGAGGTGGGGGACCGGTTAACTTGAAAACCAAGGATGAAAAGTTGAAAATCGATAAGTTAAAAGGCTCAGAGTGGCTTTTTCTTTAGATTAACGTAACTATCTTTCTGTTTCTCACCTACTATCCCTGTCACAATTAATTTCACCATTCTGTCTGCATAATCAAGAGAACCGAAACAAAGGCTTAGAGGATAAGAGTATAAACTACGAATCAGATCATAAATCAAAGGGGAAAGGCAACTCCAGATATTTCAATTGCTATTAATGTGCAACAGACATTCTTTTGAACTCGCTGCGTTGTAATAAAGCGACATTTTCTTCTATTCTGTTGGTACACTAGAAAGGGAAGATTCATACACAGGCAAATCGTTATTCTGAGGAGCATAAGTTGGAATGGAGTAAGATAACAAGCCCCCGATGTTAAAATGGATAGCTATTAACAATCTAACACTGTCTTTTTATCCCTAGTAACTTTTTACTATGCATTCTATCTGTCCTTCCAACAGCCTGGATGGGGAGGCAAGAAGGATGCGTGAGAAGAAGTCGATTAATCTGCAAAGTAAAGATGAAATGAAGTAAGGTGAAGTACTAGGATCAAACCACCAGTAAATCCCTCCTTATATGGTATTAACATCTGTTACTGCTGTTTATATCTTTCTTCTAATAGCACTTTAGATCGGGAGACGAAATGTTGGCAAAGAGCTAACTTGAATATACAAGAAAAAGAAGTTGATATGGTGTGATAGGGATGTATTATGACGTCTAGAGAGGTAAGCAAATACTTATAATCAACTTTAGCAGTACTAAGTATGTATTATTGCTACAGTATACACTACTGATACCAGTCGTTCACTTGGTTGTGTAGCAACCTTCGGAGTCCTAGCAGATGTTCATCAGCTCAAAAAATTGCCTTCTGCATTCTTTTAATATTGCACTTTTCACGCATAACTCACATCGCCATAAAACGGCAGCCCCAGTACCTAACATAACTTGTTCGTGAACCACACAGTAATAGATTGAAAGCTGAAATATGACACGGAATGATACTAGAATAGTCCAAATAGCCATTCTAGTGCCAATGGCAACTTCCATTCTGTTTTTTAAGAATATCAAGGCTTCATTTATCTCTTTTTTATGGTTACCACAGATGTCTCAAAAACCGTGGGTTGGCTGAAATCGGTGAAATGTCGATAGTAAGCTGAAATTAGGCAAGATATAACTCTCATATAATCACCAATTGCAGGGAGTACATATCATTCTACCTCTTTCAAGTTTTCAAATTCATTTCTCGTGTATATATCTTCTCTGCCAGTCTGCTAGGACAAGACCCGAGTTTGGGCTCAGGAATAAGTCGATTAAAATAGCGGGAAAAAGATGAAATATAGCAAACGAAGAGGCTTAAGGCATTCTATAGAGATCAGTAATGTGCGAAAGATCACTCTTGGTAGTCTCAAGTACATTTTATCAGATATTTTCCTCCGTTCTGAAAGCATCTAGTATCTCTGCTGGGCATAACCTGATAAACTGAGTAACAAAAGCTTAAGAGAATCTCGAAAAGTGGCTTAAAGCAGTTTTGACGGACTGGATGAGATGACTTATAGATATTGAATGTCTCTAAGTTCTTTTCATATGGTATTAATCTCTATTAAGTAAGCATCCCACGAAAAACAAAGTCAGGGTTAGTCAGGCTTATGCACAGATGAACTTGATATAACGGAATGTCAGACCAAATATAAACAAGGCAACCTGTTGCAAGATTGAAGTAGGAGATGGATTACCCATAGGTGTTGCTGAAAGCTATCTTTCTTCATTTCCCTATTCAGAACGCAGCAGACGCGAAGACGAAAAAACAGGGCGTATGGACTAATCGAAGTTTAGGAAGAAAAGCTATAATTTGATAACTGAACAAGCTCGTGGAAATCGCTTAGGGCCAAATTACATAATTGTTCACCTCCTGTTATTTCTGGGCAAAAACCTCATGGTACTTTTCTCTTTCTGGGAGCATCGTAGAAGCAAGTAGTTACCAGGCGTACGGATAAGTTGACTAACTAGAGAAAAAAGACATGAAAAGAGTACGGGTAGGAAAATATACTAATGACACTACTACTATTTTTAGCACGAGTTAGTTCTACCACAGAAGGTACATGGGAGGTACAATTTGATTACATATCCACACTGAGACTACCAATAGCTTGAACATTTAGCGAATAAAAGCTAAGATGAGGTAGTATAGAAGTCTTATGACTTCTTATCAGTTGTTATGTTCATATCTAAGAACGCCTTTACTCAAATAGAAATATTCTTCCAACCTTTTGCTCTCTGTGAGCATCTCACATGGGGAGACCAAATGTAAGCGTAGGATAACTCGATTAAACGGCAAGGAAAAGTTGTAATTGAGAAAACTAAGATGCTCAGAGTCTCTCCAATAAGTAATAATATGTGATTGACTACTATTCTTTATACTTGGTACCTATGAATGCTTCATTTTCGTCTTTACTATAGGCCTTTGCGGAGATACAGTTATCGTGGGTGGGGAGAACCTGAAAAATTAGAAGAACAAAAGTTGAAAGGAAGTGCCGTAACCAGCCTAAATCAGTCTTGATGACTATCATCAGGGAATGGTAGAGTCAATATTGTCTTTTGTGTATGTTTTCTTAGTATTTCTCTCCATTATGTGACCATCGTAATGAGAGGCCAAACCGTGATTAATACAACATGACAAAATGAGGGAAAAAAGCTGAAGTGAAGAAATATAAGAGGTTAATGACAACTCTAGAGAAAAGCAGTGGGTACTTGGTCAAAGCTATTATCCACTAATATAAATTACTCTTATATTTCACACTGTTCTGTCTGTAGCCTACATGAGGGGAGTTCGACCTACAGGGATAATTTGATTTAGTGATGAGAAAGAACTAAATAAACTAAGATACTGCTCTGAAAACTTCGACTAGTCTATATTGAGCAAGATGATAACTGTACTTCTTGCTGGTATATACCACTACTATATCTGCTCCTACGATGTAAGCAGAGGTTGAGAGACAGCTTGATAAAGCGACGAAGTAGCAAAGATAACTTGACATGAGTCAGAAAAAGGTATTAATTCTATTAGTTTGGATCTAAGTGTGTGAAATCCAATAGTTACTTGCAGTTATTATGGAGTTTTTTGCTAAAACTACAATACCTCTGATAAGAATTGTGTACATGAGAGGCGAAAATCGTGAAAAGAGGATGAGATGATGAAAAAAAGCTGAAATTCATTAATACTAGAGTCTTAATGACAGCTATGCAGGTGAAACCGTTAGATTGACTGCTTTCGACAAGCACCAAACGTATACTAGAGCCACAGACTTTCCTTACATCGATATCATGACTACCAGGAGAGACACAACTATATAATGCACTAAGGGACAAGAACAAGAGGTATACATTTTAGAGTAAGTTTCCTGAGCCATATTTCGTTTTCTGAATGTTGCTGGTAGATATATACTGCTCTCTTCTTCTCTGTTCTGAGGTCAACATATATGATGAAAGTTATTAAACGGGTAATTCATTTCAATTTATTGGGGGAGAAAAGTTGAGGGCGAATTGGAATGAGTGGCTCAAAATATTTGAAAGAGACAGTAGCAAGCAACTGGCTAGCTTTTCTTGTTCCTTCAAGATCCTACTGCAGTATGCAGTAATTTATATCTGTCAAGTATCTTTGATTCAGAGGCATATTTCAATGTTTTTCCAACATGAAATATTGAGGGAAAAAAGCTCTTTTGAGATAAGAGTCAGAGCCCTAAACATTCACACTGTTCAAAATGTACGATTGATTACCTTCTTCTGTTGTTTGTGCCCCCAATACTCCTTCTACTAGTACCTCTGTTATTTACGTGTGCTAAGGAGGGATGTACACTCATGGTTGAAGATAACTCCCTAAATCAAAGAGCAAAAGCTGAATTGAAAAAAATTAAATATGCAGTAGAACTATTGAAAGCTCTCGAAAAGTTTGTGATCAACTCTTCTTGTTCTCTATGTATTAACTATGCAGTTCTTCAAGTTCTGGTATCAAGAACCTTGAGGCAGAATGCAGACCTGCGAATTTTTGCTTTATTCGCAGAGAAAAGTTGAAATCAAGTCATACAAAGAGCTTTGGAGGTTCCTCTAGCCTATATTGTCCAAGATGACACTTCTTATTGCAGTTCATATGTATTTCCGCTACACTCAACTCTCGTGCAGGTATCGTGAAGGGGGGAGATGCAGGTGAATGAGAAAATCTGAACAAAAGAGCCATAAAAGCTGAAATAAGATAAACTAAGAAGCTCATATCAACTCTCAAGCATCCAGGTATGGTATAGACTACTTAAAACCACTTAGTATATACTGCAGTTACACTAAATTTTCAGATCATATTCGGTTTGCACCATCGATAGACAGATCTTTCCATGGCTTGACTTTCAAAGCACAAAAGGTGAGGAGATGTTATGATGACTTGGTGTGCTCTAAGTGGCTACTGGTAAGAATATCGACACTTTACTGCCGCTATTTACCGAACATTATCTTGTAGTATCGACCTGTTATCATCTTCGTTGAAAGACAACTCCGGATCTAAGATAACTCGATTATAGGGGAAGAAAAGTTGATACGGAAAAAGAGTAATCACCCAGAGTATCTTTTCTGTCTCTAAGATACGGTATAGCGTTCTTGGCAGTGATTGGTACGTCTTTCGCCTTCGTTCACCTCTGTCGTAAGTAACGTTAATGGGTACCGTACCGGTAAGTTAAATAAGAGAATCACTCACGATTGGATTTCGATATTATGAGAAATAAAAGCTGAAATCAAGAGTTTAAAAGGACGTTAGGCACTCTACATAGCTAGTAGTATTATTATGCGCACTCGTCATTATCCCTAATAGGTTTATCCTCAGTGTTTTCCTTTGTCCTCTCGGCACCGAAATTGTGGGGATTGATGCAGGTATGGAAATAACTTCGTTGAACATAAAGAAAAGCTGAAATGTAATGATTTGAAGCGAATAGGATAATCTTCAAGCTGTTTTGGTGTTCCAAGTCACTTCTAGTTGTCCTTATTATGTACTGCTACTCTGTATTTATCTTTTCTGATCGTCAAGGACAGAGAGACAATATGTTTTCGTAGGGATAAAACGAATGTTTGAAGAAAGAAGCTGAAATGGAGCTCAAGCTTAGGATGCTTGAAGAGCTGGTATCAAGCGACTGGTATCACTATATACAGTATTTACGCATTATTGTTTCACTTACGTCTGCTCTATACACGGAATGACAAAAAAACCAGTGTGGTTCAATTGGAGTAATAGAGAACAAGAAAGACAAAGGAAGTCACATGAGACACTAGAAACGCTCATAGTAGCTAGTAGCAGGCAATCATCAAAGTTTTTTACGTCCTTAGCTATTATTCAACTGTAGCTCTTTCTTCTGAGAGCCTTGATGTTCGCTATGTGCATTTGGATAAAATTAGAAGACGATCGTTCAGCGAAAAAAGATGAAACGGACGGAAGCAAAGGGTTTTTGCCATTGTGTATAGCAAACAGTAAATAAATAACCTTTTGTTATTGTCAGCAGTAGATTTTACTACTGTATTTATCTCTCTTGCGCGTTGAAGAGATTGGTGCTAAGTGTGATAAACAGAAGTCTACTAGTATCGATACAATGTATTAGGTAAGCTAGATCCTGCTTCCCTAAGTCCGAGAGTAACGAATGTGGTTGTCAGCTTCTGTCGTGATCTGTAGTAAAACTCGAGATCTGTTGTTGCTAATTCGTCTGTGTGTGTGTCTCTGGACTGGGGGAACTACAGGGGTTTATATAATCTGAGAGACAAAAGATGGAAACACATGGAAACAGAAAAATCTTTTCACATGTGATTTTGGAGAAACTTCTTGCGTGTTCTATCGAACATTTTGGAACGACTTCGAAATCCTTGGGAGGCATCAAATTACCAATCATGCATATGGTTCTTGAAAAGTTTTACTCGCTTTTCTCGCCACTTTCTATTTTTATCATGTGGACAGAACCTTATCGCTTCGCTTCCCGTAACAATTGGAGGATGAATCTCAGGTCTCAGAAGAACTCATGGCTAGCAGTTAAATATGAAAATGAGTGAAACAAAAAGCCCACAACGTTTTATAACTATGAATGTGTCACATGTCACTTCTTTCTGTTGCTGGATTAATTTCTGCTGTACATCTCTCGTCTCTGTCGTAAGCTTCGATTGTAGGGAAAGCCCAAAGCGAGATAACGCGACTGCTTTCTCATTAAAAAGCTGAATGAGGGTGATAAAAGACGCCCCAGACGTTCAGCCAGCATTAGTTGTATAATCTTCTACTCTTGGTTGCATCTGTAACGTATTTTGGTTAAGTTTCCAGGGCTGTAAGTATCATGAACGGAGAGACAAAATAATTCATCGATAAAATTCGATAATTTTAGCATAAAAGCTGAAATGAAGTAGTACAAAGGGTGCTGTACACTCTTCATTACCACTAGTAGAGATTTCCGAAATCCTGCATATGCTAGTATGTTTGGTTCGTATGTTTGCCCCTTCTAAATGACAGAGAAAAATTTGAATAAAGTAAATTAAGAGAAGCAGAATCGTTTCACAGTTGAGAAAAGAGGGAAATACAGTAATAATGACTAACAGAAAGTAAAATAGGTGACTTATTATATACTTCAGGTCTAAATTATCGTCATGTGATTCTTATCCCATTAATGTTCAACTTTTCTTCGTCGAATAACCGATGTGTCCCATCGTGAACTCGCGTCCACACATCCGCACAAAATAGATCAGAGATAAATTAGTAATATATACGCCAGTAACGAGAATGACTTGTTTATAGCATACTATGAGGTCCAAGAAGTATCTCAATGCTCACATTTCTTGTAATTTCCTCTTTTAATTCTCGATAGGTCGGGTTATACACTCTTCATTTCTGCTGCTCTCTCTATCAAGCTCACAGGACAGAGGAAAATGAAGGGTTCATCACACATAACTAGAGCTAAAGGTATTCAGTGGCTTATTACTAGACGCCTGAGTCTTATGAATCTTGCCTTTGACTTGATTTCAACTTTTCTTGGCTATTTAATCATCATAATCTTCGGCTGGTGGTCACCAATTATTTTTCTGACACAATATAGAGGTAAATAGCAGTAAAAAGCTGAAAGGAGGCATTATGTAAGCTCAAAATGAGCAGAGAAAGTCTTACCAATGCTTCCAATGTTTTGGTTTAGTTCAATTGTACCTTGAATGCTTTATTAGAGAGTTTTCCGAATCCCCACCCCGACCCACAGCACAAAGTGCTGGCAGGTAGATCTTTTATAGTTCCGAAATGCAATCTGCTGAAAAAAAGAGATTTCCAACTGCACTATTGTAGCTACATTTATGTCTTGGGCCATTTTTATAACTTGGTTTCAGCTGTTTTTCGTCTTATTAATAAATTACCCCCACTCTATATTTGTCTCCTCAACTACGAAGCTCGCAAAATATGAAGAATTACAAGAATAACAGACTAATAACGAGAAGGAGTACTGGAACCCCTACTTGGACTTAGAAAGAATAGTTCAATATTGTTATATCACTTCATTATAGCTTTTTACCCTCATTTGGCAGGTAATACTTGCTAATGAGGTTGTCTCTCCATGAACGGTTTTTCCAAAATATAAGTTAATGTAGCGTAAGAACGTAGGGGATACTAAACAATGTACACCCGCACCACCTGTGTTGAAGCAACATCCCACAAGCTTTATCTTAGTTGATTCCAACTTTTCTTTCCTAATTTATAAGTTATACCTTGTTTGGAGTTTTCCTCTCAAGCATTGATGAAGAGAGGAAAATACAGCAGCAATACTTACGAACAGCAGAGAAAAGTACTGACTCATACCCTACCTGTTAAACTAATAACATGAGAACTCTTTATTCTCTCATTTATTCTTTTCTTCGTCAAATAATCGAGATCTTTTTACTCCTGAATTTTTACTCTTGAGTGTGTTTGATAACAGAACATAGTGCAACTACGTGTTAAATATATACTGGGGAGAAAATACTTGATGCTTACTTACTGGAGACTATCATGAATGGATAGTGCATCTTTTCATACTTTGTTTCAACTTATTGTCCTCAGTTTATCGTGTTGTACCTATCGTCACACCTATGATGTTTACATAACAGAGGTGAATATAGCAGAATAAGTAATTAGGATAGCCAAAAGTAGTTTTTCGACTGTAAAAACTTGTATGAAATGCCCTGAGTCTCTTTTCTCATTTGCGTTCTGATTTATTTCGGTATTAATTCAACTTACTCCTGCGCAAGCATTCGGGTCTTGTCCTAGCTGACACACAACTGAGATATACGGTAGAAATGAACTTGAGAAACAACAAGAGGTAGTGAAATATGTTATATAGACTATAGGGAAGGTTATGACAGTTTCATAATGCATATTATCAGCTTTTCTCTTTCATAATGAGTAGTCATGCCAAACCATGATTCACGTCTCATCTATGTTGCTCACAGAAAAGAAGTAAATGAAGAATTGACATGTCTAAACCACTGGCAGGCGTAGCCAGTAGCACTATAAGCGTATGTGGAAATGTCCTGACGTCTATCCATAAAACATTACAGGTTTTATTCGCCAATGAATTGACTTATCCTTACACCAAGTTATTCTTGTCAATATCCATGCTAACAAAAGAGAGATATGAGACACTAATGTTTGCCAATTAGACGCAGAAGTTGAAATAGCACACCTTGAGTCACTCTTCGAGCTATAGAACTGAATATGTCTCTTCATTTCAACTTCTCCTCTTCCATATTCCCGCGACTACAGTCTACCGGAAATATTGAGGTTGACAGGAGAGAGAAGCTCACAGTAATGATAGTAAAGAGCAACACAAAGCAGTAATCAGCTGCACAAAGCCAGCTGCATGAACGTCCCAAATACCTTATCTTATACCATACCAGGTTTTCTTTATCATTGATTAGATTTTCATTTTTCTCTCAACCAGGTGTTGACAGAAGTGTCGAATAAGTGAATAGTTTATAATGGGTGCAAGAAGAAGTGGCCCATTCACTACTAATAGCTCTTTCGAACGTCTTTGGTCTCTTAATCCTTCTCAAATCAGCTTCTTATCTTTGATTTAGCAAGTTGTACTAATCGTGACCATGGTCTCCTTTCGAAGATGCTGACTAACAGAGATGAAATATATACCAGAGACATAAAAAGCTTAACATGTCTACTATAATTATTCAGGTGTTCCTATTGATCACTTCTTTTACTCCTTTTCTAGTTGTGTACCGCAATTTACCAAGTTCCCCGGTGATTATTTTGCGTGTCTATCCTTGATGCTTACGGAAAAGGAAAATGTAACAGAATTACATCACAACTGCAGTGATTAGTGTAGTCTAACATCTATAATGAGCCATCTAGAACGTCAATGTCATTCTATTTTACTTCATTTCAGCTTTACAACATCTTTTATCAAAGTCTCCCTACGCGAACATTTTGCCTCTACATGAAGACACTGAAAGAGAAGAGATAAATACCGCAAAAGACTCTAGCAGCTATAATGAGTACCCAGACAACTATGGATAGCCTTCAGAAACACCATGGGCCATATGCCTCTCTCTATTTCCACTTTCTATGCTTCCATTAATCGAGCTATACAAGTTCATGATACTCCTGTTACTCTGTATGTACACAACTGCGATAGATTCACTGATAATACATACCAATGGCAACTATATGTGACCAGAAGCTTTATAGGAGCCTTATATACCGCTCCCTACTGTTTCCCAACTACTATGTAGCTTTTCTTCTTCTATTAAACAAGTTACCCAAGGTTATGATTGTGTCTCTCCAAAGCTGCTGCCTTCTAGCAGGCTGAAGGTCAAATATTATTGTAAATAATGACACCAGAAGTGTACGGTCAAACTCCTCCTAGCATCCTGATGTACAGCATCTTTTTTTCCACCTGGATTCAGCTTTTATCTTCTGATTAATTGACTTCTTATGCCACTAAGTTTGTCAGATCAGATATTGATGCTTACAGAACAGTGAGGAATGCGGTACAAAAACACAACAGGAACAATACGAAGTGCCAATCCACTATAGGTAGCATTTATAGACACATAGAGCTTTTTTATATTCTTCTTTTCAGCTTTCTTCCATCCATTTACCAATCGAAGCCAAAAGGTGACTTTTGTCGGTCTTAGATGATACCTACTAAACAGTGAAATGACTGTAGAAAATGTACTAGAGGCACTCAGAAGCTGTCTATTATTTAATAGGAGTCAACTTAATTGCCAGAAAATACTTTCAATACTCATCTATAGCTTTCTTCCAGAAATCATCGTGTTTTGCCTTGCCAGGTAACTCTCCTCTTATGAGGTACGATAAAAAGTGATGAATAAGGCGTTGTTTTTATCCAGCAGCATCGAAAAGCTGCGAGCTGCCATATGTTAGTCACTGTTAGCACTATGATCAACTGATATGACCTCGCTACTGGTTTTTTCTTTTATTTATCAGAATATCCGGATACCTGCATTTTTTCTTTCCATCGATGATACCAATGAAAAGAGGAAATAATGATAGTAGAAACCACCAAAAGAAATCAGTTGTCTATAGATAGCTACGAAGTTATTTTTTAAAAGATGTGCAATCTTTCAGTGTTACTGCTACATTTTTTGTAACCTCTTTTTTCATCGCCCCTTCCAAGATGCTTACAGCATAGAGGGAAGTAGTGCAATATCACGCAATTGCAGTAGCAAAAGGTAGTTTGGCTTGATCTAGAGGCTCTCTAGAGTGTTATTCTCACTCCATACGTACGCATTACAGCTTTTCTCTATCGCTTATCTGGGTGATCCCTACCCCAATATAACAGAAATGAGAATATGAGAATAAATCTGGAGAAACTCATTTTAGTAACTAGAATGGGTGCAAGGGTGTCTATACTTAGCTTGAATAACCATTAAAAACTCTTTTTTTTTCTGTCAATCTCTTTCTGTCCTTGAAAATATCGAGTTTCCAGTTCATGATTTCTGTTCTATCGCCTGCCTGACCAGAACACTTGTAAATATAGCAATAAAACATACACTGTGTAACTAGAAGTGGTAAGTCGCATAACACTCTCTAGAAAAAAACTTTTCAAGCGTTTTCTTACATCATTTCAATTTTTTTACATAGTTAGTCAAGCTATCCTATAGCTTGTGTCCCGCCTCTCACCCCCTGATGATTGCATAACAGATGTATACAGTAGCAACAGATACCAGAAAGAGCAAAATGTTACAAAAATAATATTCTTAGCACCGTTAATGTTTTGGATACTTTACATCAATTCATTCCAGCTTTAATTCGTTAACTAATAGGCTTATCTTTATAACTGGTTTTCACTCTGTAACGTTGATGCTCACTGAAAGTAGAATAAGTAGCAGTTGTGTTGACCAGTAACATTAAGAAGATAGTAGAAGCATTTGTTTAGTTGTTATGAGTGTATCTAGCGTTTTTTAGTCTTTCATTAAACTTATTTGCATCAATACTCAAGCTAGACTAAGTTAGTATATCTGATGCTCAGCCTGACGCCGGCATTACCGAGTAAATATATCCATGATACTTACTAATTGCACCTAGAAGCGGTCAGTCACTTAATATAAGCTATTTGAATCCTCTCAGCTATTTTTAATTCACATTTTCAGCTTATTCTCTTCATGTATTCCACTTTTCTTCACATCATCATTTTGTCTCTGAGTCACTGTGGACAGAATGAGGAAATACGCAGTTATAAATTGTACAAGCAACATAAAAAGTGGTGAGTTACGATATGCTAGCTGGAATAATGCCCTTGTTGCTTTATGCTACTACATATCGTAATTTTCTGCTACTATATCAATTTATTCATAAGCCCATTTCTTTACAAAATCAGAATGCGATCACATCAGAGAGAAAAACATGAATGCAAAATACTGCGTACAAGGATAAGCTTCCAGGTACATTCTAGAACCTGTTTAAAATGTCTTGAGACTCATTTATGAATTCTCATCAATTTTTCTTTTCAAATTATCGAATTATGCCCACACGTTATCTATGTTTCTTCCCATTACAATGCTTACCGCGAAGTAAAGCCAGCAGAGATACAAACCGGGAGCAACAAAGAGCGATATATTGAATGATTGTATCCAAATAATCATCTTAAACACATGTCTCTACTCATATTCAATTTATTTCTATGAAATTATGGCTTCTTCCTGATCTTGTGTTTCGTCTCTCCGCTTCCGAACTTCAGAATTGGAAAAAACAGCACAATAACAAGAAAAATAACATAAAAAAGTGGTCTTCAACACCTAAATTTGCCGTAGAGCTCTTTGAGCGTTTTATTTGGCTCCATTTCATATTTTTGTTGCCATCTAATGAATTCATTCCTACACGTGCATTACGTCCCTCCGTCTGAGTTGTAGACCAACCATGAAAAAAACAAGAGTGCTATATAGAATGGATAAAATAACATAGTTAAATCAATCAAGTAGCTACAGGTGCACTACAGACACTTTTGTCTCTTCATTCAACTTATGTCGTCCAATATTTGTTAATAAGCCCACCGTGACTAAAGTGTCTCATCCATGAAACCTACAAATGAGAGGGGAGACTTGTGTAGAGACATTGAGGGGTTATCCATTGACTTGTTGTAGTCACTCTAGTGAGAAGTAACCACTTTTCATACACAATTTCGGTTTTTATCCTGTATGTCATCACTTTTTCCATACCCATGGTTTTGGCCTTTCTCCATGAGTGAATATATTAGAGGTAAATACTGCAAAAATATAGAATAACAGCATACAAAGTAGTCTGCTACTTATTGTGAGTTATCTAGAGCACCATCAACACTTACTTTACTACATTTCAGCTTTTTTGTATTACTTATCCGAGTCTTCCCTTCACCTGCATTTCGCTTCTTTTTAAGATGCGGACAGAAACAGGAATGTAACTTCATAGGAATACTTCAATGACATAAAGAGACCTTTTCCTGTCTGAGGTTATCTGCGAAGAGCCTTTTGTGCCTCTTATTTGGCTTTCTACAACTTTTTGCTTCTATTTATCCTATTATACCTTTCCAGTACAAGTATGTCGGATTTTTTACCCGACACCTACAGAACACAGCAAAAGAAGCAAAACTATATATGAAGTGCAAATAAGATTTATAATTACACAATAAATGCTTTATGTAGATTCTCAGCACATTATTACGCCTCTTCTCAACTTTCCTTCACTTTTTTTGTGGGTTTTCCTACGGTTGGGGCTCTGGCCGTCTATTGCGATTGATTGTAGAACGGATACATATTGAAGCGTACATACAACAGACAATAGTATAATTCTTATGGCAAATTATGGTAATTAAAAAGATTGTGGTCTTCTTTTATCACTTCAAATCAGGTTTAATTCGTTAATTAAACCATTTATCTCGTGGCCTGAATTTTCTGTGTGCTCACAGAACAGGGCTTGCTGTTGCAATATTGTAGACCAGGGCTCACAATACCTGCTAAGTATCTGGGAATGGATACTAGAAACATTATCATCTTGTTATCTCTCTTCATTTCATCTTTTTTCTCCCCAACACTCAAGTTATACCAGCCTAGAATATTACTGATGCCAACAGAAAATGTTCTGAAGATGTAACGCTTACAAATAGCTTTCAAATGTAGTACCATCATCAACTTGTAATACCAGCTCTCATCAGGTCTTAGATCCATCTTTAAAGCTCTATAACATCTTTTTTTCATCTAGAGGGAGACTTTTCAGCACACTAACAGTTTGTCTCAACCAATGGTAATGACTGAAAATAGAATCACACAGTTTTCATACTTGTCAGTAGCAGAAGAAGGTACTCAGCTTTAATATACCATTTCAAATAACGTCATTGATGTTTTACATTACTGCATTTGATCTTTTTTCCCATTTACCATGTTTGCCCTATAGGTGCATTTCGCCTCCCCATTTGGTTGGGAAAAGAACAAAGCTATATACAGAAATATAACTTGTTTATGATAAGAACACAGAGTTTGTTATATACTATTAGTGATCGAAAGTGTCTATGACGTCTCAAATCTCTTCGTTATTCTTATTTATCTTCGTATTCTTATTATTTATCTGTCGGTTAATTTTGTTTCCCAGTGAAGCATGCTCACAGAACAGAAGGAGATAGAGAGGTACTAGATACTACAAGTAGCAACAATAAGATGCTATTTGAGACACACTAGAGGCCGTCAAGTGTGTCCTGCCCCCTTTAGTTTATCCATTTCCAACTTTCCCCCATCAACTTATCGAGTTGCACTTCCGCTATATGGCAAGTCTGTGCAAATGAGAGAGCATAAAACTTGCAAGAACTCGATCATTAACACAAATGAAGCACTAATGAGATAAATTAAGGTGCAAAACATGCTGAGTAGGCAGCTGAAATGTCATGAGCTACTATCTGGTGTCTCTAGTGTAAAATTGCATCTGTATTTCTGTTTGTGCTGTAGGCCTATGGATAAAAAAACCTAGCACCTCGGACAAATCAAATAGTGTGAAAAAGATGAGATGGAGTATGCAATACGTCTTATGACTTTCTACCTAGTCATCATTAGATGAAACAGTCTTAGTTGCTCTTACAGATATATATACCACTCTTTGAATCTATGTTTTTACAAATCTCATGGAAAAAGTATGCAAGAGTAATAAAAAATTCGATGAAAGAGCGATTAAAAGTAGAAACCAGTGGGTTCAAGAAACTAATGATGTTTATGACTGATACAACTAGTTGAATTATTTTCGTACAGCTTCTCTTGGCTAAAATTACTTAGTATTCCACTCCTTTGTATGTATCGGATTGAGAGCCCAAATTTACCATCATTGCAGTCGCAGTAATTGAGCAAGAAAAGTTGCAAAGATGAGAATAAAGAGGCCCAAAGCATTCATTTGTCCTACTAGTAAAGAGTTCACACTTCTTGTTGCATGAATTTGTTGTTAGATTCCTTGTTTCCTGTTTTGTAATCATCAATCATCAAGAGCACAGTGAGCGTCTCGGAGAAAACTTAATAAAATCGTCAATAAAAGCTGAATATTGGTGAAAAAGAGAGTAGCGAGGAGTATTTAGACTTGTTATCGTCTAGGGAACTACTCTTAGTTGAAGCATTTACTTTTTTGTTCTTCGTTATCCTGCGTTCTGTGCGCGGAGAGCGGCATGGGATCGGATAATCTGTCCCGTTGAGGAAAAGAAGCGAAAATAAGTAGAGAAGCTAGCAGAGAACATGAGTGTAGTCATTAGTAGGAGTGTTACTCTTCTTGATCATCATTGGTTAATTCTGTTACTACATTTCTCTCAGTTGTAGATGGCTGAGGAATGGGAGGTAATTTAGGGAGTTGGGATAACGTCAACTCAAGGCAGATAAAAGTTGAAATGAAGGGAAAGAGCTTGGTTATGATGCCTTTGCAAGATATTGGTAAGGTATTAGCTACTTCTTCTCTCCCCAAAACTTACTAGGATGACATTTCTCTATATTTCGTGTACCGGTACTTAGTAGATGAAGCCGAATAACGTAAGCCAGGGAAATGCCCATCAAATAGCAAATAAAACAGATTTCGACTAAAGAGAACGTCCAGGATATTTCTACAGACGTGTAACGTACGACATCTAATACTTTGCACTTGCCGAATGTACCGAATAATGCTACACTTACCTGTGTTCTGTCAACATGATGGCTAGACACATTAACACGGTTTTATGATAATATGGTAAGTTGAGGAATAAAAGTTGAAAGAAGAAAAGCTAAGAGCTCTAGATGGTACTTATGACTATGAGTGCGCGATGCACATATACTTGTTTCTGTTTGTATGTTTTGCTGCTGTGTTTGGTTCGACTACAGCAAACAACCAGGAAAAAAGGCGCCAGGAGAAGTCGCTGAAATTAGCGAAGAAGAAAGGAAACTAAAAGGAGGGTGTAGTTTTAGGCATTAATATGGCTAGTAAACTGCAACGGAACGCTTCTTGTTTCAACTGGCATGTAGTACCAGTACCACGTTCCTTCCTATATCTGTAAGCAACAAGTGTTGAAGGTGAAGTCCAGAACCTTAAATAAGTTGACAAACAAGCAAATAAAATGACATTTGAGAAGTTGTAAGTACCAGTATATGAGGAATACATGACCCTTGTGTAGTGCCATTCCCATAATTGCAGCAGGCACCTATTACGCCTACATTTACCTTTTTCTGTTGCATCATGGTTGAGTGACTAAATCAATGGATGGTTCAAGTCGAAAATTTGAGGATGGAAAGTTGAAATGAAGAGAAATAACCAGTTCTGTAGATGGTGTATCGCCAGAGGTATAAATAAAGCTACCAATTAATATATCAAGTACGTTTTAATTCTGGATCCTCTCTATCCTGACAGCAGCCTGGATGGCTAAAATGCATGAGCACCGGTAGCCATAGCTCTTACGATTACTAGTATTTTTTTCAAGCTAATGAACTAAGATGAAATTTCGAAAGCCTAATAGTGGCTTACGACTGACATCTCCTTTCTTGTGCTGGTATCTCTTAACAGTGTAACTTGCTTTCAGGAAACTTCAGTGGGGAAACAAGATGTTCACGAGCGGTTAACTCCAATATTGCCAGAAATAAAATAATTGGAGTATGAGAACAAGTATAGGATATGTAGCCAGCTCAAAGTGTACATGCAAAATATTATTGATCACAGCAGTGTGGTTGTTTGTTATATTTACCTTCGATCTATGGCATCAACATTGGTGCCCACATACACAAGTGTGGCATAACTCGATTGAGGGGAGAAAAAATGGAGATTGAACAGGTTAAACAAGTCAGTGAAGTCTTTTGATTAAGCGAAATACATTGGAGAGTTTATTTTTGTCGCTAATATAGTTTTTACAATTTTATTCTCGTTTCAGCCAGTTCCATGGAAACGGACAAACTACCCGCGGAGGGATAAGCCCAACAAATAACAGAGAAAAGCTGAAAGAGAGTAGAATAGCCTTCCCAAGACGTTGTTAATGGCACATAGTATCTAACATTTTGCCAAGTTCTTCAATTGATAGATATTACTGCTATGTTTAGGTCTTTCTGTAAGCATCATTGATGGCAGACTAAAATCCAGGATGCTGACAAGTGGATGAATTGAACACCAAAAGCTGATTGTAGGCGTAATAAATAGCTAGTAGCAATCATTGAGATAGATAGCTGGTGCCTGAGTGTTTAAATGGCTCTAACCTATATTCCGCTTATTTGCACTACCAGTAGTTTGTAAGCTTCATTACTGATAACGAAGTCGCAATTTCATATTACTCGCTATCAAAAGCTGAAAAAAAGATAAATTAGATTATCAGAAGGTACATCGCAGCTATCTCTACTCTATAGAATAGCTTCATTATCCCTAGCCCGTAAAAATATTGATCTTCACCCTGGCCTGTCAGCAACTTGAAGGGAGGCAATCTGCACGCATGAGGAAGATAGCGAAATGCTACAAAGAAAAACTGAAATGAGTCAAATGGAGTGACATGAATGTTCTCAGAGATTCATTTTGTTCGTCTAGTCCCTTGCTTCCGTTACTGGTAAGTAATGTTAGAGTATATTGGTCGCTTCTAAATCATCATCAATTGGCTGGGAAATTATGAGCCAGTATAAATCGACCTATTGATCAATAAAACTTGAAATGAAATACGAGAAAAGTGCCAGTGGGCTCCCACGATGTCAGATGTACGGTATTTGCTTTTCTTTATAGGTATTGTACTGGGAATATGTTTCTCCCGTTCTATAAGCATCATGTTTTGGAAAACGGAAAACAGATTCCATATTACGAGTATAGAAAGCATGTAATAGGAGAAGAAGTGCATGAAGCTTTAAGTAGCCTCATGAAGAACTATTGTAGATTTAGGATTACCATAGATTTACCATGATATGGTATTACATTCTTTTCTTTCAACATCGGAACTATGGGGTTTGACTCTTTCCTGGTGCTTACAGCATGGAGACGAATGTGACAGTTTTATCATCGAAACGTAGAGAGGAGTTATTCCTGACATGCTATGAGCCATCTAAGTCAAGAGCATTGTACCCTACTTCATTTCTGCACATATCTGCCATTTATCCGAGCTATATGTACGTCCGTGTCTTGTCTCTCAACCCTACCTCCAGAATAGAGTGAAATACCGCATAAAAGTTCGCAGTAACTTCAAAAAGTAGTCAAAGACTTAGAATGTAACTTCAAAAACAACTTGAGCTTCTTTAGATACTTCAATTCACCTTTAGTACTCCTTTTATCGGGCAATACAACTTCATGCAGACTCTCTCAACATGTGGCGTTTACAGAGAAGAGGTAAGTGCAGCAGTGAAACATCCAAAGTGGAACAATACCTGGCTAGAGGTGAATTCTGAGTTATATAAACGTCTTGGGTCTATTATTCTTCTTGATTTCTACTTTTGTTGGTGAGTATATCGACTTCGTTTTACTTCAGATGTACTGTTGATTCATGTTGCGTACAAAACGGGTGGAAGTGTGAAGAAAGCTCTTATAAGAGACATAAAGTAGACTGCCATTAATTTTTAGCTATTACAAGAACAGTAAGTCTTTTATTATACTCCATTTTAACATTTACCCTTCTACTATTCATTTTATCCCCAGCTTCAATATTCCGTCTCCCCACTAAGATGATGATAGAAATGAGATAAAGCAGTTATTATGAGTTCTAGTAAAAAGAAAGGTAGCAGATGATGTATTTCAGACTTGGAATTACGAACCAAGTTTTTTCTTGTGCTCATATAATCATTCATTCCCCAATTCATCGACTTGTCCCTACGCTCAAGTTCTGTAATACTGGCAATCAGAGATAAAAACAGTATCATAATGTACTAGAAAGAGCAATAAGTAGATCCTCTCTTCAGGCTAGCTAATAAAAGCGTTGTGGGTCTTGTACTTCTCTTATTTTCTGCTTTTATCCCCCAATGTATCTAGTTACACCATTCCATTAAACCATTGATGCTCACAGATCAAAGTAAAGTGAGCTTGAAAAGATACCTAGCTACAAAATGAAGTAGGCTACTGCACATAACTGACCACTGTGTCTCCCAGGTAAACTTATACCTCTTCACTTGTGCTATTATTTGCCAATTCATTGAGTTATCCCTGCGTCTGCATTGAGTACAGAACTAGCAAACAGTAAAGGGAGTATTAAAACATAATAGTGACATCAACAAGTGCTCATATATGCTTAGATAACAACAAAAAACACTACAAGACACACGTACTCTTCATTATTACTTCGTCTCTGAATATTTGTATTTCCAAGGTCATCGATTGGGTGACAAGATCATTGACGCACACAACTCGGTATAATGAAGAAAAAAAGCTGGTTTGAAGTGAAATGAAATTGCAAAAATGATATTAACAGCCAAAAGTATATGTTAGACTATTTCGTTTGGTTCCTCAATAATACTATTACTGTATATGTCCCTGTAGAGTGATCCGCATAGATGGAGACAGAACTCGAAGGTAGGGATAATCCGATTATAAAATGAATAAAAGCTGAACGGAGTAATAGAAAGTAGTTCAAATGTTCAGATATGGTACTTATACAGCAAAGAATAGCTCACGGATGTTTCTTGTAGATTCAATTGTCATATTTCATTCTGTTCCGTCCACGGCATTAACTAATGCAGGACATCGGGTGAAAGAATGAATCAACTTGAGACGAAGAAAAGCTGGTTTAGAAAGAATGACAGTATCAGAAGTGATTTACTATTTATCGCAGTGCTACTGTTAACCTTCTGAGGTCTTTAAAGTGCATTATTGCACCTATTACTTCTCCCCTGCGAGTGTCATGGATTAGAAGAAATCAAGGATGCGTAAATCTTCTCAAAAGACGAAGAAAAGATGAAATTGCAGAATGCAAATGTCAGTGAGTCTTGTATAAGAGGAACACTTAATAACCAACTACCTTTTTCCCCTAGCCTTTGCTATTTAAGCGAGATTTCGTGATAGTGTAGTTTCAACCCCCACCAATGTTGTTGACAGAGATGAGATGAGATATATACAAGTTAAACATATCAGTAAAATCACTGAGCTGTTTGTTGGGAGCCCATAGGCAGACAAGCATCCCTGATGCTTTATCCTTCTTGATTTCATATTTCTAGTGCTTTTTTACCGAATAATTTCTACATGTGCATTGTGTCTCTCCATGGGGTTGCAGGTAAAATAACACAAATAGAAGACCCAGTAGAGCTGGATGTGTAGCTGAGTAATGCTCACTACCCACTCTGAAATGCTTCGGCCCCCCACAGTTCTTCATTTCACCTGCTGTTCTTCCGCTTAACGTGTTTGGGCGATCCTGTATTTTGATCTTTCCAACAATGCTGTCATAATAGGGAAAAATACATCTGTTAAATATACCAGAGACTTCAATATTCAGTTGATTAACCACATTTAGGTATTGAAAGTATCAGGAGCCAGTAGTTGTACTTCTTTCCAGCTTTTCATCATCAATTTCACACGTTATCCCAGCCTACGATTTGTTAAGCTTACTGAACAGAAAAAAAATATAACAGTACCGGTACTATGTACCTTTACAAACTGGGGTTATCCAAAAGTGGTCTATATGACATCAATGCTCTGTTTTTAGAGTACTGGGACTTTTATGCTAATCAATTTCTGCTTTTATTTCATATCTAAGAGACTTATCCCTGGAGCTGAATTGTGTGTCTCTCCCAAAGACAGGGATCAGGAATTCACAGTAGCAATGAATCCCAGCAACAACAAGAGTTGATGGATATGAAAAACCTAGTCAAAAGCAACGTTATGTTTTATTTTTAATACCTATCATCATCTTCCCCTTACCTATCATCATCTTCCCCTCTTCTATTAAACGACTTATCTTAAGTCCTGATTGCAGAACAGAGGCTAACCACATAGTAATACCTTCCGAAACCAAGTCAAAAGTAGTCCTTGATAAGTTATAAACGCTTCAATGATCCATGCACTCTTATTTTATTTGATGCTTATTCGTTAGAATGTTTTTTCGTCTCCCTTCGTCTACAGTTCTTTACTTCGATGCTGCCCACACTACAGGAAAAAATACGACGGAAAGATAAGACAGAAACATCTGAAGTTGTTTAATCTTGGATATCGGCCTCTATGGTCTTCATGAGTACTTTGGCTAATCTACTTTCAACTTTCTTCTGTCTTTTATTCGAGTTCTCCCTACACCTGCATTATGCTCCATCTGGTAAGCCTATTGAATAGGGAATATAAAGTCATAGAACTGGCTGGGGAGAAGAATAAATAGCTACATTTCTACTAGCAGCCATAAATCACCCCAGGAGGCTTTTCACGTTCCCAATTTCAACTTTTGTCTCTCAATTATTGAGCTGTACCTTTGTATGACAATTGACTTTCCATCTATGATGCCTACAACAGAGGTAAGTGTAGCAAAAAACGTAGCTATAGCAATAGAGAGTGAGAAGTCGCACTTATGACACCTATTCAAATGTTCTGGGCACTTCAATTTACATAATTTCAACTTATCTTTGCTATTTCGATCGGGTTATCCCAGCTCCTGAGTAGCCGCAGACATGTAGAGACACTGTAGCTCTAATAAATGTTTGGCAGTAGCAGAGAGTTGTAAAAAGTATAGCTGTCTCTAGATAGTTGTCAATTGTACCTTTTCTTACTTCATTTCCATGTTTAATCCTTCATTTTTGAACTATGTGTATGTCTCGTTTAGTCTTTCCACCCACGATCTTTGGGAAAGAGACAAATGTAGCGATCTCAACAACCTGAAAGAACAAAAGGTAGTTATTCAAACATTTCGAGCTTTCATAAACAATATGAGCTTGTCAATCCCGTCAGTTTCAGCTTTTTTCGCCATTTATTCGAGCTACTCCAAGCCTTGAGTTTTTTGTCCAGCTATGGTGTTTTCACATCAAGATAATAACAGCACAAAACGTTTCAGTGGTAATGAGAGGTTAATAGATAGCTACTTCTTGCTTTTCTACACTCCATGAGCTTCTTATACTATTCCGTTTCTGCTTTTCTCCTTCATTTAATGGTTGGTCGTTATTGGACCCATGTAATAACAACAGAGTCAAATACAGCATTCAAAGAATTAGCCCGTCAAAATCTGAAGAGGCAAATGACACAATTATGGTCTGAGAATAGTTATTAGTCTCTTAGTACACTTCATTTGCACTTTATTCCTCCGCTAAGAGAGTTATTCAAAACCCAGGTTATAGCCACCCAACATCGCTGACACATAGAGATACTCCAGCTCTAATTCAACTGGGGTGACTCGGAGAGACTGCTAAAGGACTTTCCGGTAAGTTCTGACCGTCTTAGACCTCTTGTTCTACCTAAGTTCAACTTTTATTCGTTCTATAATCGACTTATCCCGAAGCCAATTGTTACTCTCAAATTAATGCCCACAGAGCAACACGAAATAGAGCATTATTTCATGATGCGGATATGAGGAAGCTTCCCATTATCTTTCAATAATAGCAGTTAATGTCATCAGCTTGTCATACTACTTCATTTGTTCTTATTGCTATAATTTAACTGATTTATACCGAGTCAGTATATTTGTCTCTCCTATGTTGCCCATACAAGTGATGAAATATGACTAAAGTGTGTTTTGAGGACCCCCTAAAACAGTCATTCGTACAATAATAACTATAAGTATGTCATAGAAGTCTTCCTTTGCTTCTCTTCAACTTTTGTTCATTAAATATTCATGTTTCCCGACGCCAACATTCTGTCTCACCATCCAAGAGTCATTCTTAGAGGATATAGAGTAGTAATGGGTACCAATAACTTACAAAGATTGGCATATGTACATTTGTTATGACTAAAAAAGCTCTGAGGCTTTCATACTCCTTTATGTAATCTTATGATTGCACTCTACGGAGTTCTACCTACGCGTGCATTTCGTGTCTCCGTTGAGTTGCTAGTATAGCAAGGAATATAGAGGTGTGACCCGCTAGAGCCAAGGTAGAGTGACTAATTACTTACTATAGCTATTGTTAGCGTCTCAGATCATTTATCTTACTCCATTTCACCTTTTTCTCTTCCTGTTGCCGAGTTGTGCCGATCGTGTACTTTGGTCCTCCAGGATATGCTTTCAAACGATCAGATATATATACCTGGCGATCCAGAGACATGAAAGAGTTGTCTGTTATCTGCTATTAACTATCTTGACTGTTATCAGCTACTTTTGGAACTTTTCTATAGCTTTTATTCATCAACTTGTCAGGTTATCCTGACCCATGATAATTGATGCTTACATAACAGAGGTGAATGTAGCAGCAGAACGTACTGATGACAACAAAAAGTTCTTGACGGGCAATATTAATCAGTAGTATGCATTCTGAATCACTTTTATCTCTTCGTTTCTGTTTTTATTTGTTAACGACTCCACTGATCCTTACACCTGAATTGTGTATCCTCCAAAAAGAGACCGACACAAAGTGTATAAATGGTAGAAAAGGAAAAATGATGTAAATGAAGGCTAGATAGATCTATAGCGTGCACTTCTGTCAACTCTTACTGCCTTCTAATCTCACTTTGAGCATTTGGGTGAACTTTTATGCATCTCTTAGTTCAAGTTATATCGGTGACATCGGTAATGCTGGCTTTATGAGGGATCAAATCATAATGAAGCATCCAACATTTACTGGTAGTATTTCTTGAAGCCTCAAGAGATCCAATGAGCTTCTATTGTATCCCATCTTAACTTTTTAGCACATAATCGACGAATTCCATATTTGCGTTATAATGGAGCAGGTCTCAAGGGTCGGGCTAAACTTATGTATTGAAGAACAAAAAGAGGAATTGTGAAAAACAGAGACTCGAAAAATGTGACACTGCTTCTATTGATAAGGTTTCTATGATTCTTCTGTCGCTGGTATACTTCATTCCTGTATTCCTCTCTGTTCTGTCGGCATCTAAAGGAGGACAACTCTTAGGCTCACAGAGAGGTGCGAATAACTTGAGAATAAAAGCTGAATTAAAGTGGTTCAATAGGCCTAAACAGTTCTAAAGTTCTATAATAGTTAATTTACAACTCAGTGTTATCGGTTGCGTGAATTTCTACACGTTTTTCTCTTCTGAAAATATTTGGAGGATGCAGGGCGAGAACCAGACCTTAGCAGAACTGGATTAACTAACGAGGAAAGTAGAAATGAATGAAAAGAACAAGCTAGAGATGTTAATTCTGTACCAACTGTGTGATCTAACCACTCAGAGTGACACCAAGTGCGTTTTAATGCTATATTTCCTTACTACGTAGGAGTCAGGTGAAAATTGAAATTCAAAATCTGTTATAGCTCGATATATTAGAGAACATAAGTTGATTTGAAGAAAGATGGGAGGCTACTGATGTTCTTTCAAGATACTAGTACGGCTACTAGAACTTCTTGTTGTCGCTTGAATGATCTTTCATAGCTTTATCCCTCTATTCGACATCATGGTTGGGAGAGCAAACGTATAATTACGGAAAAGTCGGAGAAAAGACAATTAGGAGCAGAAATAGAGTAAAATAAGCCTTATTTCATCCTACTTATAGCTTTTAGTATGAGATAGATTACTTTTCTTTGATGTTTGTAACTAATACTGCTACATTTACCGCCCTTGAGGCAATCCTTGAATGAGGGACAAGTATGTTGTAATGTGATGACTATATAACAGAGGAACTAAGTTGAATGAAGACATAGTAGAGCATGCTAATATTCTTAGTGACTAATCTTGGATCTGATTCGCCCCTGTTATGCCATAATTACATCGAGCCATAGCGCATCCTAAGGTGACTCTCGCCTATCTGGCAAAGAAAAGACAAGGGTAGCAGTACCGGTACTTATAATAATGTGCTCATGGCATTTTTGCAGCTAGTGTTGCTCAGCTTACCACTTTTTTGTTGCCCCTAAAGACTGCTACTCTACTTACCTCGGTTCTTTTAGCATCTGACGTTGAGAGGCTGTTCAGGACTTTGGACTACACGATCAAATAGCAAATAAAAGCTGAACCCAAGTAAGAAAAACACGTGATACGTTCAAAAGCCATTTATATTATGACATGCGGTCTAATACAGAAGCTAGCACGTGTTTCGACCATATTTACGTCTTCTTCAAGTGTTATATGTGGGAAGACAGAAATCAACCACAGGTATAACCCGCTAATAAGAGCAACAAAAGCTGAATATACTTTTGTGAGTAAGTCAGTACAGCCATAATAAGAGGTACCAAATAGCTGGCTACTTTTTGTGTCCCCAGTAGTTTTCATTTCTCTGCCACACTCTGTTCAGACATCAATAGAGAGTGCATGTGTAGAAATAAGTGGATTAACAGCCACTAAAAGAGTAATTGATGTAAGACAAAAGATAACTAGGGTTGTAAAGCTGTTTTATTACTTCATACTTCTTATTGTTGTAGGTGTTAAGTACTACTGTTGCACTCTTTTGTCGAACACCATTACTGGGACTCAGAATCCGGCATAGGGATAACTTGAATAAGAGTGGAAGAAAAGTTGAATAGAGATAGGAAAAAAACTTCACACAATTAGTCAACAATACTGATCAACAATTAACACTTTGGACTCTCTATCTATTGCTTTAGTCTCTTCTCTGTCAGCATCAAAGATAAAAGTAACATATGGGCGTAGCATGAACCGTTTAAATGACACACAAAAGATGAAATGAAGTAGAGTGAAATACTATCGATACTCTGAAAGGCTTATTGTATGTGTCAGACTACTTTCACTGCCTATTCTTCTTAGTACTGCTACATCATCTCTTTCATCAACATTCCATGCTTAGGAAAAACCCACTCATTTGTCTATAATAGCAGGAGTAAGTACAATAAGAAGTCCCCAAGACTTTGTAAGAGAGTTTCAAGCACAAAAAATTACTTCTTGTGGTTTCTGATACCTTTTCCTTATGTGAATTTCACTTTTTGTTAACTTATTGATCGAGACATATTGTAGGCGTAGGTATAACTGGATAATGGGAGGAGAAACCTGTGACACGCCGAGTGAAACAACAAATATACTACTGGTACTCAGATAGATGACAGACAAAAGAGGACAGAGAAAAGCTGCAGGGGGTTAGTATAGAATACCTGTTCAGCTCTAGACTACTCATAGATTCCGACAGACCTTTTGACTCTTCAATTGGTACATATAATACCGTTACATTCAACTGTTCTGTGACCACTATAGTATGGAAGACAAATCAAGTTCGAATAAGTCTGATAATATCAAGATAAAAGTTGAAGAGAAACATTAGAAGTTTTCAGTAGCTATATTCAAGAGCATCTGGCAGACATGGGTTGGTTTATTCTTATCACTGGACCATAAATCAACAGTACTCCTCCGTTTCGGAAGCTTCATAAACGATGAACCAAAGATTGGTTTCATGTTGGAGAAAAAAGCTGAAATGAACGCAAGCAAGAAGCTGGTTAGCTCATTTACTAGCACTAGAGATTATTGAACTACTTCTTGTCGTCTCTATTACCTATTACTCGGATGTTTCTCCCAGTTATATCGACTGATGAAAAGAGACAAAATCACCCTCTAGTATATCTCACTAAAATACAAGGAAAAGTTGAAAGGAAGTAAGATAAAACGCATAAAATGTTTATGGACCTAATGTTGTTTGATTAGCTGCTTCATTTTGTTGCTGGTTTTTATTTCTGATCTATTCCTCTCTCATTGGTACTGTTCCCTTGGCCACGACTTACACCCCTATCTCTAAGTAATTTGGAATATATTGGCACCGTCTATAGAGATAAATTAACAGGGAAAAGATGCAATGAGGCAGACTGCTGCGATCTAGCAGCTAGACCAAAATCTAGCGTTCTTTTCCACAGAATATTTCGAGATAATCGATGTTCTATTTTGACTTAGGGGTGTAGGTCGTGGCCACGGTGATAGTATTACCGGTACTTGTACATACTCAATGATAGGATGCCCTAGGTATATCTCTACCGGTACCCAACTAACCATCAAAGTGAAGAATGTGTTATTCAAGAGTAGCAAATGAAATATACAGGTGAAAAATAGTCAGATGAAAGTATATACAAAGCTCTTAGAGAAGTCGTGGCATCCCCATATAAATATCTAGTGACTTTTTTTACTCTTCCCATGTCAACGTCTGCACTCTACCACAACGGTAGGAGGCAAAACATATTCTCACCTCTGGCAGGCAAAAAGATGTCAGGGCTGTAAAAAAGAAATACTGCTAGTTGCAGTTCTTTAGCCCGACGTGGGGCTTGAACCCACAGCCTTGAGATGATCTCGAATAAGAGTCTCACGCTCTACCGATTGAGCTAGCCAGGCGGTGTGTCCCGAGAAAACAGAACGAGTACAAGAGCGAGAAAAACCCCATCATAATTTCTTTGAATGTAAATCGCTGATCAACCTTACCTAGCTCTTATCTCTTGTATCGTTTCTAAACATTCCATCGTATACTGTAAGTATCGATGTCCCACAGATTTTTTTTTTTTTCCTATTACATTCAATTGATTATAACTTCACATTGTAAGAGTAACCTTTGAATTGAATGTATTTTTCAACAAGTTTTACACGCTAATTACGTACAGAAATGATTCGCGAATTTAAGGTAAAGGTGGATCCCGAGTATTATCCCAACAAAAGCTCAACTACAAGTTGTCTCAACTAGGGAAGAAACATAAAACAAGAGAGCCAAAGGGAGACCCGAACCTCTTGACATCAAACAAAAGCACACCAGCCAGCTTGCAACTCTCATTAGAGAACTGAAAAAGATTACAGCACCCAGGATTCTCGTATGGTCTCCCACTACAATACTAACAGGGCTCTCTGGTGCTTGACTATGGCTGATCGAACGGGAAGCCGTATTTTCACCAGGATATGGCCGTAACCAGGGCTGCGCCGACCCGGAATCGAACCGGGGGCCCATCGATGGCAACGATGGATTTTACCACTAAACCATCGGCGCTTATTAAGCAGGAGTGTCCTTGGGCGTATCTCTGGTGAGGTCTGCTTACGTAAGCCAGGCAAAATATATCCTCAAGACCATTGTTTATTGGTCAGATCCTTTGTCTATTGCTACATGGCCTTTTGAAATTAGATTGTCTTTCGGTGAATGTGTATGGAGGTCGTCATATAAGAAGCAAATTCATAACAGTATTCATTAGGAGGGTTTCTCTGTTGTAGTATTCCGAAAAAACAGACACGTAGAAGCAATTGAGACTATGAAAAGTATTGAAAACATATCTGTGCCTTTATACTCACAGAATAGATGTTAATGAACATTTTTACGACCAAGCTTGTCCGACGGTTACTGATGTAGATCCCGAGGTGGCACAGCAAGATATATGAAGGCATTAAAAGGGTATCATTTTTATCATGGGTACCCTTGACCATCATGAGCACTTTTGCATTACCTTGTGAGCAGTTGTACGATACCCATACGTCTCCATGACACATTTATTCGAGTGGCGTGGTTCCCGAGCTCACTAAGGTATGTACACTACTGGGCCAATACTAGTCAAAATACACATGAAAGTGTTCTTATAAAACGTCCCCAATAATTGAACTACTGCTTTCTCTTTTACTCTGTAATTTGCACTAAAATCCTTTGTTATTTCAGCCTTTTATATTTGTTGAGAATGAACAGCATGACAAAACAGCCCTTATTTCCTGAGGTCCTATGAGAGGGGGCACTAGGGATAATGTGCTGGCTTCATTGTCTACATCAACTTCTTTCAAACTCTTTTAAAACATATTTTCACGCTACCCTTGTAAATAATCTGTTGTTAGTCCCTCTCCTAATACCTTACAGCCACGATTAATGCACCAAAAATGCGTATATACACGTAAAAACTTCACTGTGGGAAAGTGTACTCACCCGTATCCCACTAGAAATCAATCTTGCATCTCCAAACTTGAGGCAACGTAAGTTATCCTATTTTTGTGTCGTTTCGTTACCCCGCATTTTGACTTCAAACACTCCAAGCGCCACCACCAGATATCCCAGAGCAGATATAACCACATCATCTTAGTCGTTATGACCCAGAGATTCGTGTGAAGCCGTTTTTATATTGCAATTCCGAGGTTTTTCAAAATTTCGAAAATCGGCCTTTTTGTCTGACTCATGGTCAGGAAAAATTGTCAAAAACGTCAAAATCTAACTTGCTGACTAAGCACAATTTTGCGAAATAACGGGCTGACAGCTTTCTAATCTATCATAGATGAAACTTCAGAGTCGGGCAAGTAGGAATATTTCTTTAGTTTCCAGTTCTGATGTTGTCTTTGTAGTTTTTTCCGCCAACGAAATCTCGAAAAAAATTTTTCACCCCTGATTCGGCACTTTTCGGTTTTTTTTTTATTTTGAGATTTTTAGAAAAGCTTATTTCACCAAAAGTGCCCAAGTTGTAGGAAGTTAAGAAAAAAAATAAAAAAGTCGCATGTCTGGAAAAAGACGAATAGCTAGCTTAAAATGCTCCTCTTGAGCCCCTGAGTAGTAATCCGCTGTCTGTTTTCAGCTTTGCAATTTATTTCGAAAGTGACATTGGTTTGAAGTTGGCAAATTGCTCTGTTTTTAATGTCGTTGTCGTGGCCTCAATATGCATCTTAGAGACTATTAGGCAGTACCCCCCTGCTCAGAGCGCCAAACCCTATATCTCTATTGCTTGGACTGGCTTGATTATATCCTCTGAGCAGTGTTGTGGCGGTTTGTAACATTACAGAAACTGTTTTTTGTTCAAACAGCCTCAATAAAGTCCAAACTCGATTAGCGGAGTCAGATTGGAGATTGTGCGGGTCGGGGCTACCTAAATATACCATTTTTATGTGTCAGAGAGCCACAGTTCCCGTTTTCGGTTTTTTTTCTCGTTTTGCTCTGAGTTGACCGACTTTGTGTCTTTAGCCCCATTTTTAAGGTTTAGGCTTTGTCTTATCAGTAATTTTGGATTTCTCTCAAAAATCTTGAAACTCACCTTTTCTGAAAATTGACTGTGGAAATGGAGTGGTTGCAGCTTCACTACTGGAACAACAAGGGGCCCACCTTACTATATGAAGCTTGCTGATTGTAAATATGCTGTTGGTTCTCCTGTAGGGGCAGAAATGACGGTTATGCAAGATTCTCGTTCAGGTCAAAAGTGTCAAAAATCAATAATTTTGTGGGCTGTGGGTCAGGCAAATTTGGGGAATTTTGAAATTTTGGAAATACTGATATTAGAGGCTCCAGGGAAGTATCACCGGGATCTTTGGAGATGTAAGATATCAGTGATATATCTGATGCACTCGTAGTACCAGTATGTGGGTTTTTAGAGACATTTCAAAACCACGGTTTTGATTACTAATCAACTTTGGGCGGCTACAAATCTATGAATGGACTTCAAAAAGGCCTTTAAAAAGTGTCCGTAGTCACCAGCATGTCTGAGGCTTCCTCCCTGATGTATTTTTCTTGTCTTTATTCGAACTTTTTCTCGCATGTTATTTTTGCAGTGGGTTTGGGGCACTGAGTTTGGATAAGGTGATGAACCAAACCTTGAGGGTTATAAAAAGAAAAACAAATGCGAAATAAATTGAAATTAAATTGGACACGAATTAAAATAAATTGCAAATAAATCAGCTGGCTTACTGGTATGTGCAACTTCAGAAGCTGAATACCACATGTCTCAGAGGGTCTCTGTTATGACTGTCCTGTTGGCATAATAGCTATCACCTATTGAAACTAAATCAAAGTGAGCTAATATCAGTATAAGTTGCTAAAGTCGTTTCACTTGTTGAGGCTACATTGTGTCACTTATTGACTCAGCTGTTCGCCACTATAATTACATTCTTGAGTTATGTCCCAGACATACGTAATGAGTTGAATGAGAAAGTAGAAGCGGAGTATGATAAGAAAAACAGCAAGAAATGCACTTGTAGAAATCAGGGTTCATTTTTTACTGAGATTGACCCGATACTTGTACTTTTACCAACAATATCTCATCTTATCTAATTGTAAGGGTACGAAACTAGGTTAGCCAATATCCAGTTGGAAGCGCAGTATCATTTATTAACATCATTAATTGCATCATCAATTCCTTCTCGTCTCGTCAGAACTCACCTAGGTTAGCCAATATCCAGATGGAAGCGCAGTATGAGGAAGAGAACACTCGTCCTCATCCTGCTCACAAACTCCCAACCTCAAGCCCTAACCCTGGATGAAACTCTAACTCAAAAGTGTATCCTTACACTAATGTGTCTATTCCCTTGTGCATCATCCATGCACTGGGGCTCAGCACACACAGCATTCCATCAACCAACAAGTCATCGCTTGAAACTGCAAAAAGACTCGAAAAGGGTTCATTCGACGTCATATAAAATGAGCAGGCCTCTTTTATGACTTTTCTCTTTATATTTCCAGTTTTGCGGCCACAAACTCTATCATGACATACTCCTTCCATTTTGATCTTGCAACAACTTTGGAATGAACCCAACATATTTAAGGGCTGTGAATGGGATCTGATAACGAAAAAACAGCACGAAACGATTGGTGCACAAACTTTCCCACGTTCTGATTGTACAAGTATATTATGCTGCCAGATTTTGACAGTCGATTTCATGAACACTACCATACTTGAACATGGCGAGCCCCTGAATCCTTTGCCACATCTACTTGTACAGATAAAAATAATATTTTACTGCACACACGAAAACCATGTGGAAAAAGCTCGACAACCAAGGAAAAGTCGCCTGTTTTCCTTCTATTAAGCAGTATTGTACTGGTGCTTGTCGTCTGTTTCTAGGGCAACTCACTTTGAGTGTTGTTGTAGGAGGTGGAAACAGATTACTTGTACTTGAATGATGAATCGGGGCATTTAAGCCCACTTGAGAGAGACCCAGATGTGGGGACTGAGAACAGTTGCAAGGTTTAATCCAACATTAACAGCAATAATATCTTTCCCCACCTAAAGGCGACGTGTGGCAATAATCGCAGTTTCTGACCAGGCAACCGATCATATTTCTGGCAACTACAACAAGAGTGATATCTAAATGATCGCCAAGACCTCACGCTTCTAGTGACAACGTCATCATCTTACTGACATCAAATCTGGACAATAAATATCGAACGTTCTAATAAAGTCCACATGTGGCAAAACCTTACTTGTTCGGAAGTCCATTACTGCACTAAAACCTACACACGAAATACTTGATACAGAAATATGCATTGCATTCCACCAAGTTGAAGACCGCCTCCATATCGTATTGTATCCCATCCTTTCTAATAATAGCTCCGCGTGAAGTGCATTTTGCGACGCATTTACCTCCTCAATAGGGAAGTGTAAGCGAGCAACAAATCCCCTGACTTGTTGCCAGTGCCCAGATGTTTCCTTGTTGTCGTTTCACTGGTGTAGCACACACCTGCTTCATCATATCTTGTGTTTTGACATCCATTTGTCAGAAGGCTTTTTACACACTATCACGTATGCACTCATCGCCGATGTAAGGTATTGGAAGAGGGGCTACGTTCTGAAGCACAGTGGAATACCTATCTGGTACTGGTCTACTGCCAAAACATCCGTTATTCATCAAAACACTTATTTTTCTGAATCAATTTTGTATCGATTTTGCAAGACTGATTTAAGTTACAGTCTCTGGGGCCTTTACACCAAAGTACACTTGAAAATGGTCGTATCATCATAAAAAGCTCATTTCAGTAATCCACACGGCTTCATATTTCCATACGACGCTTTGATTCACCTCAAAACTGAGTCTTACGCGAAACAATCGCTTCACTCTACATTTTGTGACCGGAGATTCGCACTTCAAACACACCAAACATTAGCATTAGACCTCTCAGGACAAAACAAAATACACTGACAGAGTAGTCGTGGCCATGGCTTTCTAGTAGAGCCCTTTACCGGGCCCAAATCCTTAGTTTTTCGAAATTTCAAAAATCTGTCATTTTGTCTGACCCACCATCAGGAAAATTTTGAGAAAACGACCAAATCTGACTTGCTGACTAATCAATATTTTTGAATATAACGAGTTTAGAGCATCAAGAATGATCATATACGAATCTTTGGAGAGAGGCGAGTCGGAATATACCAGTATTTTTTATTTTCACTGATGTCTTTCTGGTTTTTTCCTCCAACAAAGTCGCGAAAAAAATATTTCACCTCTGATTCGGCACTTTTCGGTTTTTTTTATTTTTGAGAATTCCAAAAAAGCTTATTTCGCCAAAAGTGCCGAAGTTGTGTGAAGTTGAGAAAAAAAATAAAAAAGTCGCATGTCTGGAATATGATAAAAGCTTAGTGGAAACTGTTCCCCTTAATCTCAGGAGTAATAAACCGCTGTCAGTTACTGGATTTGCAATTTATTACAGAAGTTGTCATGATTTGAAACTGGCTGTAATGTACGTTTCTAAAATCGAAATCATAGTCTTAATATGCGCTATAGAGAGAAGGAAGTTGCATCAATCGACTCAAATCGGACACCCATATCTCTTCATATACTTGATGCGTCTGTCACCGGTCTCTGAGTGGAGTTGTGGCTGTTGGTACCTCTGGAAAAACTTGTTTTAGAGCAAACAGACGAAATAAATCCCAAACTGAATATTTAATGCCAGATGCATGATGTTGCGAGTCGGGGCTATCTAAATATACTAGTCTTCGATGTCCTAGCGCCATATTGCCCGTTTTCGGTTTTTTTTCTCGTTTTTCTCCAGCTTGCCCGACTTTGTGTCTTCAGCCAGATAATTTAAGGTTTATGCTTTTCTTATCTCGATTTTTTATTTTTTTCCCAAAAAGGTCGAAACACTACTTTTCTGGAAGTGGGTAGTTCGAATGTAGGGGTTGTACTGGTTTCATCACGAAAGTAAGTGAATTATGTGGCTATTCGAGGCATTCTGATCACAAATATGCTCTTCGTTTCCTTATAATAATATTATTGATGGAGATACAAATCTCATTTTCAGCTCAAAATGGTCAAAAATTGGAGTTTTCATGGGGTGTGGGTCAGACAGATTTTGAGATTTTCGGAAATTTCGCAACAATGGTGCTAGAGGTACAGAATGAGCTCTATCAAATACACCGGGTTTGTAATACTTCAATGGTATGGCTGGTGCCTTCTTAGCTTCCTTATGTGGCCTTAGGGTAGCCTTTCTCTGCAGTGATTTTGCTTACTAATCAGGTTGGGGAAGCATTTTCTAGGTGATTAGGCGTGAATTTCTCTTCTAAAAGCTGTTTATACTCATCAGCGCGGCTGAAGCTTTCGTCCTGATATATTTTTCTCCTATTTGGCTGAAATTTTTGATACAAGTTTTCTATGCACTGACTTAATGATGGGCAAAGACCCAGACTCTCGGGTTGAGAATTTTGGAAAGTTAAAAAGTGCTGAAATTAGTTCGAACGATTAAGTAATGGGGGTCATTAGAAGATTGAGAGGGGTTTATATATCCTCTGTAAGAAAAACTGGTACCTGGCGATTATTAATCTCTTATTTCTGCTTCTAGTGTGATTAAACTCTAGCAGTAAAAAGAACGAAGGGGCAAGTTGGTCAATTCATAAATAAAAGTTGAAATGATATATAGAAAAGCTATTGCAATGTCTGTAAGCTCTCTGGTATGCTATATATCTGCTCTGGTTGCAGTTGATCGTATGTTTTAGCTATACTAATCGCTTCTCTGTAGTCACCATGAATGGAGACAAATCATGGGCTGGAGTAATTCGATGAACTAAAAGTAAAAAGCTGAAATAAGGCAGTACAAATGACCCATGAGATTATCACGGCTATATAAAACGTATTTAGTGGCCTCTTGTTGCTGCTGATTATCAGTAATACGTTTGGACGCTCTGTTATGTCTGTATACTTGGGGGACATATATACGACATATTGTCAGTTCGGTGAAATTACAGGAGAGTGAGCAATTAAAGCGAGAAAAGTAACTCAAGACATTCACATGTTTAGTAAGAATAGTAAGAATCATCATGTTCTATCTTTGTAGCCGTAGATATCTTTTTTCTGGCGTTGGCTCTGTTCTGTAAACATCAAGATGAGAGATCAAAATCAGGTTAGGGAACTTTCAAAAATAGAGATATGAAAGTTGAAAATAAGTACAAAAAGATATCAACAATGATTTTTCTGAGTTGATAGTGAATATAATTCAGTTCTTTTATATATGAGATGTATATTTTAACAGCATGCTCATGTTATGTATGTATCACTTGTGGAGGCCGCTACCATATTCGAAAATTAGATATTCTGTATGGAGAATTTAAGCTAAAAATGAGTAGTATGAAGAGTCCAAAGGGTACCTCAGAGCTGATGTTAAATTGTGAATCACTTCTTCTTGTTCTCAGCAGGTTCTAAATATCTACATTCTAGATATGTTCGTTCTGGAGGTTCGGTCAGTAACATAGAGGTCCAATAAAAGCTGGATACCTGGCAATATAAGACAATTACGGCAGTAAATCAAACGGAATAGCACGATTGCCTACTTCTTTTTGTAACTGGAGGTTCAATAGAGCTTCATTTTCTCCTTTTGTCAACTCTCTGGTGAGGGGTATAATTGGTGCTTTGAAGAACTCTTTCAAGGAATCAAAAGAAAGGTACAAGTGATGTAGAAGAACAAGGACGTTGAGTTGATAGACATGGAGCTACAGGTCTTAGTTTTGTTACTGATTTCCACTTTTATTGGTATATTTCCAACTTTACTATGGGTTAATAATATTGAGAAAACCAGCCGAGACAGGGAGCGACCAAGTGGCGAAGAAAAACTGAAATGAGGTAAACGAACACCCTCAGAGTGTTTAATAACCCAATATCGTGCTGTAATCAACATAATTGTGTATGTAGGTATGTTTAGTACTTCTTTTTCTCTGTTCTGGCTCCACTGATGATACTGACAGAAATGCTTGTCTGGTAGAGCTTGAATAATAGACACAAGAAAGTTGAAATGAAATAATATGAAGTGCTAGATATGTTTTCGACTGCTGGAAGTAGGTAAGAAACAGCTTGTTAATGTCACTGAACACAATAATGCTATATTTTTCACTGTCCTGAGACTACCAATATATGAAGAGAAAAACCAGGTACAGGGACAAGATGTTTAATGAGCGAATAAACCCGAAAATGGTGTATGTTAATGGCTCTTTTATGTCTAAAGTCCTACTAGGGTACGATAGACAGTCTTTGGAAACAGTGAGTAAGTCTTTCAGGTAAAATTACTTGTAAGTATGCTGAATGAAGAGACAAGTACCGGTACTAGGAGCAAAGATTCTAGATGTTCAAAAGGAAATAAGCTGAACTGAATTACTAAAAGCGTTCAAGAAAGTACTTTGTACCGATCACTAGCTGAATAGTTACTTCTGGCGTCTTTAGTAGGTTATATTTCTCGATTTCTCTCTCTTCTGCCAGCAGCTTAACAGAGAGAAAATGCATGCACGAGAAAAACTTAGAAGTAATAGGGCGAATGAAGTAAAATAGATTTCAAATGTGTTCATTAGCTCGTGAAACATACCATTAGACACTATTAAGCTTTGCTGGGATTCACCACTACTGTATATTAGTTTTTGTTGTTATGAATTTTGGAGATGTTGGTAAGGAGAAACTCGAACATTGGATGATTCAAAGCTGTAATAAAGCAGGAGAAGATGTTCAGGACATTAATCTAGTAGATTAAGTAGCTATGGCTGCTCTTGTATATCATCAGTTGTTTTTTCGTACCATATGTCTTCGTTGAGCATCTAGATGAAGAACCAAATATTGTAGCATGATATAACTGGATAAACAGAGAAAGAAAAGATGAAATGAGAAAAGAAGAGAGACTTTTAGTTCTATTTACAGCATCGTATTTCAGGTTTCACCTCCTTTGTATCCTTGCGCCGCATTACTGCTATGTTTACCCCCGTGCTATGCACGTCACTGACTTGGACAAGCTATATGTGTAGGGACAAGTCGATTATGGAACAAAAAAAGTTGAATCAAAGCATATAAACGGTTAGATAACATTTTCATAGCTAGTATTGAGCTGTTAAACATCATTACTTGCTACTGATACGTCATTGGACTTTATTTCTCTCTGTTATGTGAACATAATTGAAGGTTAGCAGAAAATAAATGTTTGGGATATCTCGAAGAAATCATAGAAAAAAGTTGAAATCAAGTATACCGACAGTGTACTGATATAAACAGTAGCTACTAGTAAGGAATCATGTAACCTTTGTGTCCCTGTATGTATTAATACTGTATTTATCGTTGTTCTATTAGCTGCATTGATGGAGAGACAATGACAGACAAAGATGCTGTGTCTTCAATTTACCTTTGGTGGCAGAAAAGAGTGATCAATTCCACAGCTGGATCTAATAGGTTATGACTTGTTTCCAAACATCCATTCTGCTTTTACTCCTAACTTAACAATTTTCAATATGTCTACGTTTTTTTTTCTAATCTACGATGCTCGCAGAATAGGGATTGATGTGGGTCCCTCCATCGATGCCCGATTACCTAACTGAGAGAAATCCAGTATTTTTTGGGCACCAAAAAGGGTACATATCTCTTATTTTTCCTCGATTCAACTTTTCTCTGCGACACACAGGCTCCCAACCCAGGATGTCTGTCTCGCACACATGTGGTTGACCAGAGATTGATAAATTTGGCAATAAGAAGTAGAGAAGGCAACCAATAATTAGCGCTGACAATGAAAAATCTCTGTGGATATATACTGAGCCACTTCTTACAAGTGATTTCCTTTTCTATTTGCTATTTGACGAACTTCCTGTACGTGTCCACCGTGTCCCTCCATCAATTAGGTTACAAAATTGAGATATTGGAAAGTAATAGGCATGGGGCTACAAAAAGTGCGTGGTTGAATATTACGTGAGTCTAGAAGAGCTATGACCACTTTGATTTACGCACTTCTAGTGACTTTATCTGCGTATCTCAGCTACATTTGCCAATGCTTTGTCATCAGGTTAAAATGCAGAAGTGTGGGACTGGTATGACTCGATTATTCGAAGAGAAAAAGATGAAACAAAGAATAAGAAGACAATTGTACTACTCAAATCAGTAATTGGTAGACATCTAAAGACATCCTGCTCTTACTGCTATATTTTTCCATACCATTAACGTCGCTTCTGTCTGCATCATAGATAAGAAACGATATGTTGGTATAAGAATATCTTGGATAAATGGCAAGAAAAGCTGAAATGAGATAGAAAAAGCTGTAAAAAGTGGTTTTCCTGGCTAACAAATTGTAAATAGTATTAGTAAATTCCATCTAGATGTTCCCAGACAATATTACTGTCCAATTTCCTATGTCTGTGTGCAGCAACGGTTGCATGATCGAATAGACGTAAGAAAATCTGACTAGTTGACGAATAAAAGCTGAAAAACAATACGTTAAGTTTCTAACTGAGCTCAACTGGCTGGTACCACGTGACTGCTAGCTTGTATTCGTAGTTTGTACATATTGTTGCTACGTCCCACTATTTTCTGTGAGCCTCTTGAGCAGTGAGACATGTGTGGCAGACAGAACTGAACAAAATGAAGCAGGAAAGCTGAACATAAGAACATCACAACGACAATGGCGCTTGGCATGGCTTTATCAACACCCAAACCACAACTTCTTGTCTTTTAACGTATCAATTTAAGTATATATCTCTGTTCTACCATTATCTTGGGAAGGTACACAATTTCCATGCTGCAATAAGTTTATTGAACAAGCAAAAAAGATGAATGAAGCAGTAATAGACTGAGGGAGCCCTAGTAAAACAGAAGCAGCTACGAAATGTACAGATTACATGCTCTTTCTGCATTTAGAGCGCAGCTTTTCTCTGTCAATTATTCGAATTCTCGGGTTTATCATTAATGGTCTACCGGTACTGTGAAAACTACCAGTACTGTACAGTATAATCTAATACCGATGACAATGGAAAATACTAATCAGTCTGTTAGAATATCTATGATACTAATCATTACAGTTCAATTATCCGCTTATCTATAGTTCTCATTTCTCGATTACTCGTGTTTTCCAATTCATATCTCCTCATGGTGATGACAGAAAAGAGGTTAAAGCGACAGCAGAGGTATAAAATGCATTAGAAAAGGTGCCAGTTACGGGTATGTATTCGATGTGCTAGAGTCCTATTGGTATTTACCCACCTGTTTTCGATTTATATTTACAAAACAATCGACTCTCCGGCCACCTAAATTAACCCTCTGAAGTTCATGGTTTCAGAACAATGATACTGAAGGCATTCCTATATAACAGAGACGGGAGATGCTAAGATTACTTACTAATATTGCATTAGAACATGTCAGGTCTCTCATTTCTCTTCACTATAGCTTTTCTCGTTGATATATTACATTACATCAATTGTAACGTTAGTCTCTCACATTTGATGCTTACATAACAGAGAGATATCCGATTGAAAAACATAGTAGAAACAAGAGTAACCTGACTATTACGTGAAACTAGGCATAACAGTAATCACGAGCCTCTTATTACCCTTCGTATCAACTTTTATTCATGAATTGATTGAGTTGTGCCTGGCCTAGGTTTCGGCTGGCAATCGTACATGATCATAGAAGGGACTTTAACGCAAGTCTACACAGGAAAAGTAGAGAACAGAGGTAATATCTGGCATATTTATGTCCAGAAAAACACATCTAGTAACTTCTTATTTGTCGATCAACAAATCGAGCTCCCCATTCGCAAAACCTCTCATATTGTCGATGCATGCAGAGGAGAGAGGAACAAGACAGTACAATAGTTTAGATAAATGCAGAAGTTGATTGATCTAACTGAATGATATATGTAAGACACTTCATTGATTATATTACCTATCATCTCAGCTTTTCTACCTCTTCTATCGAGTTTTTCCTACGCCAGCATATTGTCTCTCCATGAACTTCACAGAAATGGATGATGTGAAAGGATAGAATATACTAGGAGAACAAAGAGATACTCTGTTTGCTATTTGGGGGTACAATGATTATTGTGAGCATTTTTAGCTACTCTATTTCAGCTTTTGTTTTTCAAGATCTCGTGTTATATGTGGAGGGTGTTAATCAAATCACAATACAGGTACCTACAGAGTGGGGTCGATAGAGCAGTAAAAGTATCAATGACAACTGAAGATGATTAACAGCACTTTTAAGCCAGTGCAAACATCATAAATACTCTGTTTCATTCCATCCAGCTTTCTTTTCCATCTAATTGAGATATTCATACATGAGCATTTTGTCTTAGAATCGAAGTATCAGACTGAATAGAGATATATGCCGAAGTAATAGATAATAAACATCAATAAATAGTCAACTCTCTAATATCGGTTATAAAGAGTTTTGGGAGCTTCTTATCCTCCTTCATTTCAACTTTTATTCCTCTATTTATCGAGCTACCCTGGTCCATGAATTTCGTCGCTGCTACTTGCACTGTGCATAGAACTAAGGTAAATGCTGTTGTGGAGTGTACTGGCTACAGCAAAAGACGATTAACAATACAATCGCAACTTTATTGCTGTCCAGAAATCTTTATCTTATTTCATTTCAGCTTTTTCTTCTAGTTATTGGAGTTTCGCCAAATTCAGATTTCCGCTCATTTACTGTGATGCTGTCCGAAGTGGAGCAAATGTAATAATGACAAGTAGTGAGAATAATAGATAGTTTCAGAACTATGTCACAAGAATAATAAGCATCTCAGTTTCTTTTACTCCTTCATTATGGCTATTTATTCGCTATATAAGCATCTTATACCTATGGCTGTCTATACCTAAAACATTGATGAACACAGGACAGAGAGAAAAACAGAAGAAATGTGAAGAGGAGTGAGCTAGAAGTGGGCCGTTGAGTAACATTTACTCTGGAAATCATTGAAGACAGGTTCTCACTGTTGCTTTCATATTATTCTCAACCTTTACAGCTTATCCAAACCAACGGATTTGAACCCAACGACAAGGTGCACACTGACCCTTTTTTGCTGCAAAAGTAAAATACTACAATCAAAGTCAACAACTGGTCGAGCATGGACTATGGTAACACCATCTATTATTTTCTTATCTGTACCTGTATTACTTCTTCATTTATTCGAGTTCTCCCTACCACAATATTACTTCTCCCAAATATGATGCTGACGGAATAGAGATTAATACAGCAATAATTGGTGTCAGCAGTAGAAAAAAAGCATAGTGCTGTTTAGTTCTAAATTCTCAGGGCGTTCTGAGCTCTCAATTGTGTTATATTTCATCTTTTATCTGCTAATTACGAGTTCTGCATACGCGGGGACGGCCCGCCAATAAGCTGAGAACAGAAGACAGCGAAATGGCGGAGTGGAACACAGTATGGCTAAGAAGAGATATTTGGATATCCGACAAAGAGTTTCAAATATGTCCTCAGTTTCTTAAATTACTTCATTTCTGCTTTTGTATATCACAATATCAACTTATATCTCTGATGTAAGTTTTTCGACACCATCCACAACACTTATAGTACCACAGAGATATCCTTAGCTAACATTATACCCGTTACAAAAATGAATATGGTCGTAAACAATATTGCTTATTTGAACGTAACGATCGTCTTACCGTACTTCATTGCACGTTTTCGCTCATTTTGTCATGTTAGCGCAGTGCTTGTACTTAGGCTTCATCCAAAAAAGAAAAATATATAGCAATATTTAATGCTACGAGCTGATAGAAACTGCAATCTCTTAGAGGGAAACTAACTACAGAGCAAGTATCAGTTATCTCATTACATTTCAACTTTTATTGTCAATTAAGCAAGTTATTCTCACGCGGTGCAGTCAACAGAACCAGGAAAAAACCTGGGGGGATAACGTACTGAGGGTGGGAAGAATAAGACGAATGTGGGCCCTTGGAGAGATAGTATATTGTAAGATTTTTAAACTACTTTGTTCATGTTTTAGTTCTTCAATTTGTCTAGCTTTTCCAAACGTCGAACGGGTGCCCCACAAGAAGCTTACAATATTGTAAAGAAAGGATAAGTGAAAACAAAGATCAAAGACTCCCATAAGTGGTCATATGGATATTTGTAGCGCTCAACTACTTAATACCCTGTTTTCAGTGACTTGAATAACTTATTTACATCTGTTTCATATCAGTTTTGCTAAATATCAAAGCTGATGATATTTATACCTACAATACAGAAGTAGAAGGACTAAAGAACATCACAGGTGACCTTAAGTAGTCTATATATGAACTTCAGGCTACTCGAAACAATTTTAGTGACTTTTTGTTTTTCAAATCAGCTTTAATCGCTATTTTTTTTTTTTTTTT